>JAGKTI010042175.1:0-10144 GCA_018397915.1 Birgus latro
GGAGAAAGCAAGGGAGAAGAAGAGTAGAGGTAAAAGAAGGGCAGGAAGAAATAGGTTGAGGAGGGGAGGGCAGGGTAGAGAAGATGAAGGAAGAAGACAGATTAATGCCTGTCGACAATGTAAATGGTAGTAGGGATGGCGTTCATTATTTTCTGTCTCAGCTTTACACAACGTACGACACTCAACCGTCTAATTTGCAAACCAGATTTCTATTTCACTTATAATTCGAATAGAGCTAGAGCAAAGTGTATTAGGAGAAGGGAGAGGAGGGGAGGGAAGAGAAGAGCGGATGGGGTAGAGGACAGTAGGGGAGGGTAAAGAGGACTGGAACACTGACAGGAGGGGTAAGCATGGACGGAGAGGTTAAGAGGGAAACAAGGAAAGGAAGGAATGATGACGAGGGAGGGGGAGAGTTCGAGGGGAGAAATGAGTGAGAAAGAGGCGGAGGGTAAGGAAGTGGAAAAGGCTAGAGGGATGAGAATAGTTTAATTGATATAAACCTTCAGTGCTTTCTTCTTTATTTTTTCTCAGTAGTTTATCACAAGTTGGTCACACCATTAAACCCACCT
The DNA here is from genome assembly GCA_018397915.1 of Birgus latro. Classification (NCBI taxonomy): domain Eukaryota; kingdom Metazoa; phylum Arthropoda; class Malacostraca; order Decapoda; family Coenobitidae; genus Birgus; species Birgus latro. The sequence continues at coordinate 570 of JAGKTI010042175.1, forward strand.
TGGTTACATGTACCTTACCTGAGCTTACCCGACATCCTGTGCTGTGGAACACAAAACAGTTAGATAGTTTCATTTCGCTTTTTAGTTATTCGGTCAGTTTGGGTTTTTAGATGGAGTTATAGGATACACAATCTTTCACAGGAAGTAGATTGTACAGTAACTCCAGTCGAACAGGGCGGCACTCCTGAGGTGGATCAACCTCCAACTGTCTGCACCACACTGAATTCACAATAGACATCACACTTTCTACTACCCCCCCCCACACACACACTTTAACAAGGCTGATGAATCATTAGGAACAATGGGGTAGTACCTCGGATTGCCACCACTGGCAGGGTAGGGTAGGGCTGGTAGCACAGGGCTCCTCTAGTCGTCATTAAGTGACTGTGCCAGCAGAGGTTGTTCCTACCAAAAATCACGTTCTTTCGTGGAGATGACGAGTTTGCCTTATATTTCACCAACATCCGTGATCTAAGTACAAATCTAAATTGTTAATTTCTTATTTCAGTCCATAACCCCCTCTTGCCCTGTTCCTCGCAGAAACCCAAATCTTTCCATCTACTGACATCCCCATTCAGTTTTCCTGGTTACCATATCTTCACTAATTATCGCAATTTTCGTTACCTGTTGCTATATTAAATCAGAATACACAGTTGATGTTATCATGAACTTCACCCCTACTGATTTTGATAACTTTATACAATCAAAATTACCTTAACCCGCCCCGTCCCGACCTCTTTTTTACCCAACCCACCCCCAGAACCCGACCGATTTTTGACTTTTTGTTTTTTGGCTCAAACCTCCACTTTTGGTGAGAAACAACGGAAAATCACCAAGAAAGTGCTTATCTACGCTCAGAAGTGGTGTGGGCAGGTATGCCTTCGAGCACCTGGGGCTCGTACTCTATAAAGGCGCGGTGCAGCGTCTGCGTTTTCTATGATGGAGTAACTACACCAAACCACCCATGATACATAAATATTCATTTATTGGGTCAAAATTTACATGTACTATAAGAATATATTGGTTTTCAAACAAAAATCTAGGCGATATAAGGGTAAGTTCATTTTGGGAATACCTGAAAATCGCCAATTTCTGTCACTCTTGACTCCCTGAGACTGTTTTTTCAACTTACATTCTATTTCTCAGCTTACATTATACTTTTCTATAATCATTATATCATTATCAACTTTGCATAGCATTTATCACATATTGGAAGGCCTTACTGTCATTAGTGAGCGTAATATTATCAAATATGGACATGCCTTACTATTATATTGAGCGTGATATTCTCTCAAGCACACAATATTCCTTTTTTATTTTCAACTTCGAGTATAGTTTTCCACAAAGATTATACCAATTTTCAACTTCTAAAACTGTTATCACATACTGACAGGCCTTACCATTATAGTGAGCGTAATGATATCGCATATTTACACATATTTACATGCCGAACGTGATATTCTCGCAAGCGCACTGTATTACATTGTATTCTTCAACTTCCATTATACTTATCCACAAAGATTACCAATGCTAGTACATGTATTACATGACTTGGTATTATTCTCGCAAGCACACATCATTGCATTCTATTTTCCAACTTTCAGTTTTCTTTTCCACAGAGATTATTACCATTTTCCAACAGTTATCACAGATATACCTGAATTTACAGTTTCACATATTCACTGGCCTTACCTAGAGTATGCAGGTATACGAACAGCATCACTAATGTAGCAGGGTGTGATACTGCTTGAAGCAGGGCTCAAGGCACAAGCCGACGTTACACTCAACACACTCATATCTCGTGTCTCGTCTGCCAGTGCTCATTCTGATGGTGGAGCTCCTGCACACATGACAGCGTCGGTGTGGTCTGGGGTGGATTGCTGTCAGGGGGGATGGTGGTGGGAAAATGACGTCCTGTGAAGCGTAAGGGCGTCTGGCCAGCAGTGGCGACGGGGGTGCTGGGGTGGGGCCTTTCCTCTGCATATTTACTGATGATCTCTCAGGATAGCTCTCGCACAAACCCCTCAAAGGGCTCAGATTTTCCTGTCGTCAAGGCGTGGAGGTAGTGGCAGTTGAGGACCACGATATCAAGCATGTGGAAGAGTTTCTTGTACCACTTCATCATGGTCCTGGAACATTCCACACTGGAAATCACAGAGTCTGACTGGTCCACCTGCCTCATGTTCACATTGTAGTCTACTACTGACTCTGGTTTCCAGACGTGGGCCCATCTCTGGCTGGTGTACTCCACGGAGTCTGTGCGGTGCATCAGGGGGCGGTGTACAGTGGACAGGAGGAAAACTTCTCTCTTGTGGTTCCATACAGTGGCGAGGAAGTTATTTGCCTTGAAGAAAACCACCTCATTCCTGTCGAGTTTCCTGTCGAGTTGCACCATATAACGGCGGTTTCCCTTGACAGTTCCACAGACTCCGGTGTTGTGAAGGTGGAGGTACCGAGCGAGAAGAGGACTAGTGTACCATTTGTCCAGGTACAAGACGTGACCACGATGAAGGTACTCCTCTATCATGGTTTTTACCACAGCTCTTGAGAGTCCTATACTCCGATCTTCTGTTATGGCTGTCTGTGCACCGGTGTACAAGATTATGTCTTGCACATAACCAGTTTTACAGTCACACATAACAAAGATCTTGAACCCAAAACGGTGTCTTTTGCTGGGTATATACTGGCGAAAGGAAGTATTGCTTTTCCACAACACAAGACTCTCGTCTATGATGAGGTCTCTGTAAAGATAAAATGGCGAGCGGAACGTTTCCCATAGATGATTAAAAACAAGCCTAATTCTCCTAATTTTATCTGTGTTGTTTGCATTTGCGGGGTCGTCTGTATCATAGAAGTGGAGGCAGCTTAGAATGTACTGAAACCTATTCCGACCCATAACTTTACTGAAGAAAGTTGTGTAAGTAATGGGGTCAGTAGACCAGTGAGCCGGAATGTGTCCTTTCCGTGCTATACCCATGAACAGAACCAAGGCAAGAAATAGAAACGTCTCACTTACTGTGACTGGGTAACCATAGCACCGTGAGTGCATGCTTATTGTCCCCTGATGTTCACTTTCACTGGGCATCTTCCTGGTGAAGATGTTTGCCTGCTCCACTAAACTATCCACAAACTCCTCTGAGAAGTACAGGTGGAAGAAATGCACCGTGCTGGAACCTTGGTAGGATATGTGGAGCAGTGCAGCCAGACCTCCACTCCTCTGTGAAGGGGTGAATCTTGGGTTCAAAATAACTCCCGTCCTCCCAGACCCACGACACATCACCGTCACCAGCCTCAGCACCATCGTCACCGTCAGAATGTGGAGAAGGTGGTGGGGGTGGTTGGGGAGGTGGAGAGCAGCGCCCTTCACCATTCACAGTCCTCTTCCCTCTCCCTTTTCCTTCCCCTTAGCCTTTGTTTTGCCCCACATCACGGGGCTGTGGAAACGGAGCGCGGAAATACTGTGGGGCCAATGAGGTGCTACGTCACGTGCCTGCCCAGGTGCACCACGTGGGAGCGCGTGACCTCGCTCCCCAACACCATCACGTTCACTTTCAATACTCCTCACTCCCGCCCCTATACTTCCACCATCCCCAGACAAACAAACAGGCCCATACCTTATTCGCCGCCTCACTCCTTCCCTTACGTGTAGCGAGATCCACTCCGAGGCCAACCATGTGGCAACACCTCGTCCACGTGCTCCGTCCTTGTCCTTGTCCTTGTCTGACCCTTCGTGCACAGGCTGGAGAGAGGTGCGTCCATGTCCTTGTGGTCTAGCCTCATCTGCTTGATGATAGGTAATATACCGCCGCTTCCTAGGTTACGGCACCTCCTCGTCACTGCTACTCGTCTCCTCGGTCGGAAGCACGTAATCTTTATCCTGGACATCGTCATCAAGAGGCAAATCACTATTCCCAGTGAATTCCTCGGCTGGGTAGGTGTCCAGGACGGCTTGAATTTCCTCGTCAGAGAGACCTTGGCGTGCCACGTCTGTCCTGGGTCACAGCTACAAGGTGAGTGGCCGGGTCACAGGTGAGCGCGGATCACGCGGGGTCCTCGAGTGTCCCCACCTGGCGGCAGCTAGAGGAAGGTGTCACGTGTCTACATACCAAAAATCACCCGCGAATCTTGAAAAATGTGCACACGACGGGCCTTGCAATTGACTGACGTACGATGCATGTCGGTGGGTCTCAGTGTGAAAAAAAGTTGTGACTTGCATCGTACGTCGGGGGGATGGGGCAGGTTAATATAACCTTGGATATCTATATAGTTTATCACTCCCCAAATGTTTCTTTAGAACCCAGCATATTTGACTCCCTGTCCAAATAACTGGCCCACCTTATCCAAACCCTTACTACAGAAACTACCATGTTGGGTGATTATAACATCCATAATGTAGAATGGTTGTTGCATTCTGCCAGGACTGATGACGCTGGTTTAGAATGCAAGCTGTTTCCAGAATCGCTTAATCTTACAAAACTTGTAAAAAAACTAACCAGAATACCAGATAATTCTGACTATAGTGCCTGTCTCATGGACCTATTTCTGAAAACCCATATCAGTACAGGATAAAAGTACTTTCACCACTTGCATCCTCTGACCACAATCTCATCAAAGCCTCATTCATCAAATGCTCCAAACCTCCCTGATCTGAACCCAGTCAGGGTGACCAGAAGGCACTTTGATAGGGCAGACTGGGATGGAATTTGAAATTATCTTTCTTCTCCACTGACATCAGTTCTTCCCAGCCTTATATTAATGACTTAATACAAGCTGATATGGAACTGTTCATACCCAATCAACAGTTTACTAAAAGATGGACTCCCAAGAATGGTTCAACAGCAGCTGAACTATGGCAATGACCCATAACTTTTTAGCATATAACGCTAAAAGTTGAACACTACTGACTTACTTAATCATTTTTAAATAGCAAGAAACTCTGCAAAAAAGTAATAAATCTCTGCAAATCAAACATTCTTCACAATCAAGTACCCAGACTATGAACCCGCCCCGTCCCAGCAACTTTTTTACCCAACCCACCCGCAAAACCTGGCAAATTTTGGATTTTTTTTTTTTATGGGGGGGCTGAAACCTCCGCTTTTGGTGAGAAACAACGAAAATTCAGCGAGAAAGCGCTCACCTGAATTAAAAAATACCCTAAACGGGTGAGAGGCCTCTCACCTGGCTACCACTTTCTATGACGCTGCACTCCATAAAAGACGCTCCCTATGTGAAGGAAACTTAACCAAAACCACTCAGAATTGGTAATTATTTATTCATTTATTTATTCATATGTAGTACAAGAGTATATTGGCTTTCACACAATAATATAGGTGACATAAGCGTTGGTCACTCTCCAAACACATCAACATACCACACCTACCTTGGTGACATTACCTCCTCATTACTTCTGTTCATTACTAACTCTGGTGCCATGTAATCTTTGTCCTCCACATTGGCTATGACTTTCGCCTTGAATTTCGTCATCAGAGAGACTGTGGTGCTACGTGTCTTTACTGGCCAGGTCACTGCTAACAGGTGAGTTGTAAGAAAATGCCACACCCCCCAAGGGGGGGGGTTACACAGGGTCAGGCACGGTCGCTGCCTGGCTGGGGGTAGAGGAAGGTCTCCCACACATGCCTACCAAAAATCTCCCACGAAACTTGAAAAATGTGCAAATGACGGCATTTCAATTGTATAACATATGATGCAAGTCATCGGGTCTCAGCGTGAAAAAAAGTTGCAACGTGCATCGTACATCGACGAGGCGGTGCAGGTTAAATAATCCTCGTGACAGTAGAATATTCTGGTCAAATCGCAGTTCTTTTAACAGTAACGTTAACAAAGTAATCAACCATTCCTCCACAATCATCAGACGGAAATGTTGTAAATGTCCCACGTAAAAAAGCTAATATTCTCTAATACATTTGCCAGAAATTCTACCTTAGGGGAAGTAAATCGGAACGTTTTTGTACTAGAATCTGACTGTCCCGAAACTGCTTGACTAAAGATTCAGATTAGATACATAAAATCTATCCTAGACAATCTGCCAACTAACAGATCACCAGGTCCAGGTGGGATTCCCCCAGTCATTTTGAAAAGGCATTCCCTTACAATTATCCCTGTTCTAGCAAAATTATTCAGGCTATGCATATGTAATTTTTCACTCCCTAATTCTTGGAACGAAGCCAACATCCACCCAAATCCAAAGAAAGGAATTTTGTCTGATCCCTCTGAATACAGACCAATAGCTGTCACATCTTCTCTTGGAAGAGTATTTGAGACTGTCAGCAGAGTTAAACATCTTGAATCCAACAACTTAAGTAGTGACAGACAGTATGATTTTTGCCATGGGAATGCACTGTTCATATACTCAGTCTTTATACTCATGCCATCAATCAGTCAGCTGACTAATATGAACCCATGCAGTAGCCCTTGACATTTCCAGAGCTTTTGTCAGTGTGGTGCTAGGGTGTGTCAGTTTTGGCAAAATCAGTATGTTTAAAATTAATGGTAATCAAGTGGTAGATCATTATCTGGATAACTCAAATGTGTGTTTGATTTTTGTCTCACATGTAATTTACCTTTTTTGTTGTTGACATTTTGCAGAAAACGTTTAAATTTACACAAACTGCGAAAATAATGAATATGGTATTTGGGTGGGTTTATAGTGTAGGAAGGAGGATAATGCTGTATTATAATACCATATATTTTTATTTCTTCTACTAAAAGAAGTGAAAAGTTTTTATGTAAACAGTAGAGCATGTATAAGAGTAGGAATTACTGTGAGTGATTGGTTTCCTGTAAGAGTGGGGCTGCACCAGGGATGTGTGATGTCGTCTTGTTTGTTTAATATTTATTTGGGTGGTGTTGTAAGGGAGATGAATTCAAGAGTGTTAGATGGAGGTCTGAGTCTGGGGAATGTTGATGGTAGAGAGTGGAATCTGAAACAGCTGCTGTTGCGAATGATACTGCACTGGTGGCTGATTCAGAAGAGAGATTCAGACAGTTGGTAGAGGACTTTGGAAGGGTGTGTGAAAGGAGGAAATTGAAAGTAAATGAGAAAAAAGAGTAAAGTGATGAAGTGTACGAGGTTGATAGATGGTAGGAGGATGAATATAGTTTTGAATGGTGAGTTGCTTGAGGAGGTAGAGTGTTTTTAGTATTTAGGGTCACATGTTGCTGTGGATGGAAGAATAGATGGAGAACTGAAGTTTATAAAAAATGGAGTAGGAAAGGTGCTGGGAGGAATGAAAAAAGTGTTTAGATGTTGTTCGTTTAGAATAGATATAAAGGGAAGGCTGTATGAGGGTGTTGTGGTACCGACTACGTTATATGGCGCTACATCATGGAATATTGTGTGGAGTAACGGGTATGGATCGAGTGAGAAATGATGAAGTGCGAAGGAGAACTGGGATTGTTTGGGAGATGGCTGATCGAGTCGTGCAGAGGGTGTTGTGATGGTTTGGGCATGTGGAGAGAATGGATAATGAACGATTGGTGAAAAAGATAACTAGATCTAATGTGAGAGGTGTAAGGCTGAGAAGAAGACCAAGAATAGGATGGATGGATAGTGTAAAGAGAGCGTTGGATGCGTGAGGGATGTCTGTGGAGCAAGGAAGAGTGCCTATGCATGATAGAAATGAATAGAGAGAAATTGTGAATGAATAAATGATGACGCAGCCCTGAAGGAATATTCTCCTGCATTTTGCCTGATCAGCTGATCCGGTCAGGTGTGGGTAAGGGGATGGGTCCATTATGATGTGGCAGGGGTAAACCAGCTCTGCTGTCGGGTCCTGCTGCGGATGTCACTGATTGCACCGCGCAGCTGACCCTCGTGTGGTGTGGTGCGGTGAGGATCTGTCCCTTCTCCCCTTTCTGGCTAAGATGTGTTTGATTGGATGAGTAAATTGGGAGTGTGTCGTCCTGTCTCGGCTACCTCCCTTTCTTTGGGGGAAGCAGCCTAGGAATGTAGAGAGATAGATAGCTTCTAAGATAGAAGCTAAATCTTTTTGGTAAGGCCATTTTTCTCTCTTTCAGTGTCACTGCAAACTGGCAAGTCAAATCACTTAATGAACTGCACTGAGATCAGCTGTCACTGCTATACATTTCTGCAAACTTTGTCAGAGTTGCAGATTTGTATTGTAATGGATGTGTACCAGTGTCATAGCTGTTCAGCTTTCCATAAAAATGTGTCAGGTAAATACAAGACTACAAGCTTGGACTCATCTGCCGTAGCAGAATTTACCAACTGTCAAAAATCTCCTTTATGGACTGTATCTCAGGGAGGCTAATGACCAAAATAGGAGGAATTATAATGCTGACAAACTTGTCACTGACTTTATGACAGCCTTGATTGCTCGGTAGGGCAAAACAAATCCTAATTTTTGTGGGCCAATTATAAAAAGCCATGTCAGGATTAAAGCTAAGTTGTAAAACATGTGGGAACAGGCTAACAAGGTGTCTGCAGGCTGAACAAAGCTAGAGGAAAAAGACGGGTTTATGGAGAAGGTTGATAGATTAATGGACATACTTACCTGCAACAAGACTTGTTCGGATGCTGGCTGCAGTTCTGCCTGTGGCAGTGGAGTACATACTGATTGTCACTGTAGCAGAGAGAAAAAGATTCCAGTGATATAGTTCGCCTTCATTAAAGGCCAGAGAGAAAAAGTTGAAAATGTTGCCCCTAACCAAATTGGGCCAATTGACCTTCCAGAAACCAGAAGACAGATGTTACAACAGGAAAGGAAAGAGGTGCAAAGAGAGAGGTTGAAGAAATAAGAAAGCAAAAAATACAGAAGACTGAGCAGGAAGGAGTAAGGAGATCCCTGTTTGAACAAGAAGAATCTAATGATACGGTGGAATCAGTAGCTGAGAACGATTGTGATTTCTTGGCAGCTGATGCTGAGACTTGTGGTGCTTCTCTTAAAATAGTGATGAGAGCAAAATAGAACACTGAGAACATAAACAGCATAGCTCTTGCAAGCCTCAGACACCACATTGGACTTCGAGAGACTGCAGAGATTGTTACTGCTGCACAGGTTGGTACAGGTCTTTATCCTGGTGTTGTAAAAAGTGAACACTATACAGTGTGTATGGAATCTGGTTGTATATGTCTGTGGCACTTTGTTCCTGATGAAGCGACTGGAGAGAAAAGGCTTGCTGAAATTATTGCTGATAATTTGGTAGAATGGCTGAGGAACAGAGGAGCAGACAAGACTCTTCAAGCTACGGGTGGTGATTTCTGCAATGTCAACACTGGCTGGGAGGGAGGAGTAACGCACTATGTTGAGGAGAAACTCCAGAAGAAACTTGTTTGGATAATTTGCGATCTACAGGGTAGTGAACTGGCACTGAGACACCTAGTGACTATTTTGGTGGGAAAACACGGTAATAACAATGAGTGGTCAGGTCCTCTGGAGAAAATGTTGAACGATGCAACAGAGTTGGAAATTGATCTTGATGTTATCAAAGCTTGTGTTGGCCCTCCTCTTCCTCAGCTCAGTGAAGATGTGTACAAACCAAAGTTATGGCTATAGGATTGTAAAGAACTGGTGCTTTACCTGTACATTTGACAT
>JAGKTI010042177.1:0-10144 GCA_018397915.1 Birgus latro
GGGTGGGTGGGTGTAACTTTAGTTACAACCGCATTCATAACACTATAACATCATCATCTGGATGATGATATAGTGTTATGAATGTGGTTGTAACTAAAGTTACACCCACCCACCCACCACTGATCCAAAGCTGTGGAAAGAAGTAGAGATGGTGGTAATGGTGGATAATGATGTGTGGTTGTACAGTTGATGGTGTAAGTGGTGGTGACATTGTAATGATGCTAATGCTGACATGTGTATGATACTGATATGACGTGTTGTAATGATGCTGATGGTCTGTGTTGTAGTGATACTGATGATGACATTTCATGACAATACAGGTAGTGGTGAACGCTCTGGTGGGTGCCATACCTTCCATCGTTAATGTACTCCTAGTGTGTCTCATCTTCTGGCTTATCTTCGCAATCATGGGGGTCCAGCTCTTCATGGGAAAGTATCACAAGGTGAGGAATCGTATTCATCGTTTTCTTGTCATTCCAGCCCCGTGATCAATCCATTCCTAGTCAGTCCGTCCCCAACCTGACCTAAGCTAACCCGACCGAACCCTGTCAAACTTAACCCAACTGGAACAACTTGGGATCGAGAAGTTTTGAGGCCCGATCAACCTGTCACAGTTTGTGTCAAGGATCTAAGCTAATATCCAGAATAAGCAACTCTCCTTAGCAGCGTGCCATTATCAGAAGTTATTTTGGTTGTAATATTCACTTAAACATTCACTCATATACAGTAGTTCAGAACTGTAGGGGAGTTATATGAGTGAATATAAAATAGAATAAGCAGCATCTGATACAGCAGATGACTGAAGCGCAATATTGTCTGTAAATATGACTCCAGCGTCCTGGGACCGTATTTTCTTAATCCTAAAAAGTCTTCTTGCACATCTCCATGAGCAATTAACTTTGATATTTTCTTGTATGAATTTACATCTTTTTACTTTTGTTGTAGATAGCACTGACACTGTACAAGCAATTATTAAGGTACCAGATACATAATCAGGCAAGAAACAGGTGCAAGGGGTTCTCTTAAGCTGACGAGAATACTGGCCTTGATTTGACAATCCCTAGAGTTGTTTATATAATAGATTATGCCAACATATTTAACACTGTCTGTCTGATTATGTCTTTAATTTTATACGTGCTTCTTCCAGACGATGTCATTCAATTTAGGAAAAGCCTTTCATTGAGTGAGTTCGAGAAACGCGGTTTATCACCTTCAGTTCCAAAAGTCTTTCCTAAGCTAAACAAAATCCACCGACTGTATCAGGAATAAAATAAAGAAGACGGGTGCAGGGGCTAAGTGGAAACACATTACTCACATGTTGGAACTGTATTTGTTCTGAAGATACATCATCATCATATCAAAGGGGTTAATTGAACTATCGTTAATCTTTCAACCATAAAGGCGACTTTCTTAATCTGAGTAGAATCGTGTATTGGCAGCTAAAGTATGTGAGAAAACCTCATATTGAATGGTTTAATTGCTTGTTTCAGTACATCTGTTGAATGCAAGTTACATGTTGATAGCCGGAGAGAAAACCGAGGAATTGGCTGAGAGGAACAAGGTTTTATGAAGGGGATGGGTGTGTACGATTCTGTGTGTGTGTGTGTGTGTGTGTGTGTGTGTGTGTGTGTGTGTGTGTGTGTGCTTGAAAGCTTTCAGACACGGGCAATATATTTATTCCATCCACCAAGCACTTAAGATAACAGAGAAGGGTGTAGGCAGTAGGCTTCTATTTGTACCAGGCAATTGTGCGGACAGCTAATTGAGATGTTCAAAATCCTTCGTGGGTTTGAAGTAATTGACCAGCACATATTTTGATTAAATATCCTGTTAATCAGGAATCATAAATGGAACATATAACTTGAAGCCTTTCCACCACAACTCATTAAATAATTTGTTCACATACAAGATATACAATTCCTGGAATCAGCTACCAGCAGAGGTAATTGACAGTTCTTTAGTAGTGCGGTTCCAGCCACAACGAAGGCAAAATTTTGCTAGGCCAAATTTAGTAGTTGATTGGATGTTTTCTCTTTTCACGTAAAATTCCCTAGTCCGTCCTGTTTCTGTTCTTAGATGTACTGTAGCTTACTTTCTTTTCTGTGCCCACACAGTGGGTGGGAGAGGTTGGTGGCGAGAGTTTCCATCTGAAATATATAATTTCTCTCACTGTTAGAGTAGCAGCGTGCATATGGCAACTTCATTCATGGTATACCCTTCTTGATATGGGTTGTAAGACCTTTTGGTTACCACATGTTCTTGTCACTTCACCGTAAGGGGTTTCCCTTAAACTGTATGTACCATTTGTATGTAGTAAGAATAAACTGAAAAAAAATCGTCTGATTGGAGGGACTAAATGGAAACAGTTATGCCCACATATTGAGGTTGTATTTAATGTGATGAAACTTCTTCAGTATATGAGTATAATTTCCGCCAGATGTACGAGGTTAGGCCTGGTTTATGACATGGTTTAATTTTTGTTGTTAGGCTATTCAGTGATCATTTTTTATTGATTTACCCATTCAGTCTTCGAGTATTTTTTTCCCCTCTCTGACAAGGAGAGTATGTTTTCACTTCTGTTTGTTTGTTTCTTTCTATCTTTGTCTGTAAGCAGGATTACTCAAAAACTAAGAGAGAGATTTAGACCAAATTTGGTGGGTAGATAGCCCATGTCCCAGGGAGCAATCGATTAACTTTTGGAGCCGATCCCTTGGTGGTGTAGTGATTAGAACTCCCCGATCGGAGTTTGATTACGCGAATTTCGATCCCCAAGAGATGACTGGATGTTTTCCTCTCCAGCAAGGGGACTATGTTTTCACCCCTGTTTGTTTGTTTGTTTGTCTGTGTGTCTGTTAACAGGATTACTCAAAAACTAAAGGAGCTTTGGATCAAATTTGATGGGTAGGTAGCCCATGTACCAAGGAAAAATCTATTAACTTTTGGGACCGATCCGGATTGTATTACAGATGTTGGGTCCGGAAAATACTTTCTGCGAAACCCTAATCAATAATGAGAAACCCTAACCCATTATGAAGAGTGGTTTGGAAATAACGTTGCCCTTGTCGAAGAGATGCGCTCTACTGAGTGCCCCTCTAGTTATGTGTTGGTGGACTGAAGAGGTGAGAGAGGCTGTGGCACAAAAGAAGAAAGCATATAATGAGTGGATGAGGAACAGGGGCCACGAAGAAGCTGAGAGACGGACGAGAGAGTTATATGTAGTGAGGAGGAGAGAGGTGAAAAGATTAGTAAGAGAGAGTAAGAAGAGAGTGGATGAGGAGTTTGGAAGGAATTTGAGTGCAAAGTGGAGGGAATGTAAGAAAATGTTCTGGAAGGAGGTAAAGAGAGCTAGACAGGGTGCCAACGAAGTCAGTGGGGGTGTGAAAGATAAAAATGGTAGATTACTAGTGGAGAAGGGAGAAAAAGTAAACAGATGGAGAGAACACTTTAATGAACTGTTGAACACAGAGAATGAAAGTAATGCAAGTATAAGTGGCTGGGGAATGGCAGGGAGAAGGAGGGTTGTGAGAAGAGAGGAAGAAATCAGCAGGATGGAAGTGGTGGAAGCAATGAAGAAAGTTAAAATGGGGAAAGCCCCAGGAATTGATGGAGTGTGTGGTGAAATGCTGAAGCATGGGGGAGAGATAGTAATAGAATGGATGTGGAAGGTGTGCAGATTGGCTTGGGAGGAGGGTAGAGTCCCGGAGGATTGGAAGTCAGGTATAATTATTCCTCTGTACAAAGGAGAAGGGGAAAAAGCAGTGTGTTTTAATCATAGGGGCATTTGCCTTCTCAGTGTAACAGGAAAAATATATGGTAGGATACTTATTGACAGAGTTAGGGAAATTACTGAGGAATTAGTTGGAGAAGAACAAGGAGGTTTTAGGAAGGGAAGAGGTTGTGTAGACCAGATATTCATTCTTAGATCCTTAGTGGAAAAGTTTCTAGAGAAGGGCAAGAAGTTGTATGCAGCCTTCATGGATCTGGAGAAAGCATATGACAGGGTGGATAGACAAGGTTTGTGGAAGGTATTAAGAATATATGGAGTGGATGGGAAGTTGTTGAAGGCAGTGAAGAGTATGTATGAGGGTGCTAAGGCTGCAGTGTGTGTGGATGGCAAACTGAATGAACCTTTCCATTTGAAGGTTGGATTGAAACAAGGATGTGTCATGTCTCCATGGTTGTTCAATCTGTATATGGATGGGGTTATAAATGAGATACAAGGTCGGGCAGTGGATGTTGGAGTGGCCCTAGTGAGAGAGGGCAGTGTTTGGAAACTCCCTGTACTGTTGTTTGCAGATGATATTGTGTTGTTGAGTGAAGACGAAGGGGAGCTGCAAGGCTTGGTAGATGAGTTTGGGAGAGTGTGTAAGAAACGGAATCTAAAGGTGAATGTGGGGAAGAGTAAAGTGATGGTCTTCGAGAGAAGTGAAGCCAGTGAGTGTACAGTGAGATTGGATGGGAAGGATATGGAGAATGTGAGTGAATTTAAGTACAGTACTTGGGCAGTGTGATGAGTAAGGATGGTAGTCTGGAGGGTTAAGTGCTCGAAAGGGTACAGCAGGGAAGGAAGGTTGCTGGTTCGTTGAAAGCAGTGATAAGAAACAGGGAGGTGAACATGGAAGTGAAAAAGTTGTTACATGACAGTATTGTGATACCAACTCTGACGTATGGAAGTGAAGCTTGGACCCTGTTGGAAGGACAGAAGTCAAGAGTGAGAGCAGTGGAAATGAGTTATTTGAGAGGAGCATGTGGAGTCACATGGAGAAACAGACTAACAAATGAGGAAGTGAAGGAGCGTTGTGGTGTGGTTGAGGACGTGATGGGAAGCGTTAGGAGAAACACGTTAAGGTGGTTTGGGCATGTGGAGAGGATGGAGAGTGAAAGATTGACGAGGAGAGTGTATGTGAGTGGGGTGGAGGGGGCGAGAGGGAGTGGGAGGCCGAGGATGAGATGGAGGGATGGAGTGGAGAGGTATATGAGAGAGGGGGGTGTGAGTTGGGAGCGTGGTAGTGAAATGGCAGGGGACAGAGTGACATGGAGGCGATTTGTTTGTGGCCACCCCGTTCGGGATTGAGGCGTCTGGCAATAGATAGATAGATAGATAGATCTTCTATTGATTTTATCCAGCTTTGGGGAGACATGGAACTGGAGGGGAATGATACTACCTTCTTTAACCCATTCACTACTAGAGGCCACGCCTGAGTTGAATAAAATCATCAGACAGGAGTTACAAGTTGCAGACTTTCACTCCCTTTTCCCCTGTGCAGTGTGTGGATGTTGAAACAGGCGTGAGACTTAACGCGGAGGACTGCCCGGACGTTGACGCATGCCACCGTCTCAACCAGTCATGGGAGAACAGCCCGGTGCACTTCGACCACGTGGGCATGGCTTATCTGGCGCTGTTCCAGGTGGCCACGTGGAAGGGCTGGGTACCCATCATGAATGACGCCATTGATTCAGTCGATGTAAATTTGACTTTGTTGCAGTTATCCAGGATTGTAGCCATCCATAGTTTAAATATTACGCTCTCTGGACCCGAGCCTAATGACACGCATGTTGTTGTTGTTGTGCCAGTTAGTCCTTTGATTCTCTGGATTGTGTTTGAAGATAGATATGATACTTTTATACCAGGTAGTTCTCATGATTTTGATGTGCATGCTTAGAAAAAAAAACAATACAGTATATACAGTACTTGTGCACAGTAAGAGTATTATAAGTTAGAAAAGGTAGAATAGGAATAATAGAAATACATTTCCATTATTCCACCTGCTGTGATTCATTTTAGTGACCGATAGTGACGACGATGATGGTGATCTGATAGTGACCGGTGATGATAATCTGGTAGTAACTGATGACGATGAGAGTAGCTGGTGATGATGATGAACTAATACTGATTGATGATGGTGATGATGAACTAATACTTATTGGTGATGATGGTGATGACCTGGTAGTGACTGGTGATAATAACTGATGATGATGATAGTAGTAGCTGGTGATGATGGTGGGGTGTTGATGAACAGTCAGTGATTATCAGAGTGGCCCAGTTGGGTGACATCCTTGCATTTACACATACATTAGGCACCATCCAAAAGAAGCTATTAGGAGTACAGTGGTAGTGGTTGATACTATTTTAGTAATAGTTATAAAAATAATAATGATAATAATTGTAGTAGCAGTAGTAGCAGCAGTTATGTTGTTGATGATGATGGTCACACACACAGGTGGATAAGCAACCAGTACGTGAAATCAACATCTACATGTACCTGTACTTCGTGTTCTTCATCATCTTCGGTTCCTTCTTCACTCTGAACCTCTTCATTGGTGTCATTATCGACAACTTCAACGAGCAGAAGAAGAAGGTGAGAGTGTTCACATTGATGGATGATAGAAAGACCGAGAGTGACTGAAGAATGGATGGATGGATGATAGATAAAATGAGTGATAGATGGATGATTGATATATACCATTACGAATGATAAAAAAACTGAATGATGATTGATCAGTAAACAGTGATAGATAGATGATTGATAGATACCGAATGATAGATGGATATACTGAATGATGGATAGCTGAAAAGTTGATAAATTGGTTAATAGGTGGGTACTCTGAATGACAGATGAATGAGGGGTAGATAAAGTGAGTTAGTGATGGTGATAGATATATAAATTAAATGAAGGGTAGATGATTCATAAACCGAATGACAGATAGATGATTGATAAGCTGAATGATGGAGGGATGAGAGAAAATTTGAGTGATAAATAGATGGTAGATAAACTGACATTGATGACAGATACATAAATACTGTTTATGAGTGGATGTTTAGATAGATGGGCTGAATGATGGATGGATGATTGATATACATATTTATATACAGAGAGATGAGAGAGAGAGAGACTTGATAGATAGATACAAGAATGGATTGAGTTGATAGTCTGAATGATGGATAATAGATGAGTCGATGGACAGATACATGGGCAGATGGATAGGTGGGTTGATAGATAAATTGATGAGTAGATATATAGATGGCTGGCTGGATGGGTGGATTGATAAACAGATGGACAAGTGGAAGGATTAATGTACAAGTTGACAGATGGCAACAGTGCCGGATGGATGGTTAGATACATGGGCAGATGGAGAGAAGGATAAGTAGTTAAAGTAGTTACATGCATAGAGGATGGGTAGGTGAATAGATAGATGAATGATTAGACAGAGGATGGATGGGTGAATAAATAGATAGACAGATAGATAGATAGAGAAAAATGGCAGAGAGAGATTCAGAAGGAGGAGTGGATGGACAGATGGTTGAATGGAGGGATACGGGCACTTGAATGGGTAAATGGAAGGAACTGAGAGAATAAGTTGATGCTTGACATTATCGAGAGAAGTATTTGGAAGAAGTTCAGAAATTACTGTTAACAATTAACATGAGAAGCTGATGGATGGTGACTGTACCATGCGCTGACAGGTTGTACACTACCAGAATTGATGAGTGATGAAAGAAGTTCTAGGTACATGCTGACAATAGTTCATGATTGATGGCAGAGGTTAGCCCTTTCACAACGAGAAGACCTTCCAAAGATGTAATTAAGTCTTTCAGTCCGTTGACATATATATTTTTTATGTTCTCTCCGGGTGATTTTATATAGCTTAGGGAGGACTTCTCGAACTAGGGGAATTAGATACAGCCTTCATTAACTGTTCACTTCCAGGGACTCTCCTAAGCTGAATAAACTGCTCTGTATCAGGGCGGATTGGGGAATAATTTGAGGTGTAACCACCGTATCTTTCCAAAGTAAAGGTTTGGCAGCTTCTTTCAACTAAATGAGTAACTTGTGTCAAGCATGAATCTTTTAAGAATCATATTTCTCTTGGAGAAATAAATGTAGTGCTTAAGTATATGTAAATGTACAGATCACCAGTCTCATTGTGATAAACCAGGGTTGCTGCCTGGACAGCATTGATATGGGATTGGTATTTAACTTAGTGAAAAGGTTTCGTTGTCTGGCCTTATACAGTCTCTTCTTAACCCGCTGAGTCTCGGGACGTCATTTTTTCATTTTATTCTTGCCATCTTACAATTTTACAGAGCTTAGGTTAGATTGGTATCAGACTGTAGGGGCTACTTATAGCCTTAATAAAGCCTTTCCATATACTGTATGCTTTTCCCAAGTTGACTATAATCGTTTGACTGCAATAAGCTTTAACTGAAAAGGACATCACCCAGATTCAGGGTGTTAAATGAACTGGGCGTTTGGTAGCCTGGTCTTGGGTTCTTACATCTCTAAGGGGAATATATGGGATTGGCCATTATCGTAGTGAAGAGGTTATATCATCTAGCCTATAACCACCTCTCTGGACTACGGTATCATAACTTCAGGTCCTTACATCCGGAAGGTTGGTACCGCAGTGAAAGGGTCATATCATTATATCTCTTAACCCCGTCTCTTACCGACAGGCTGGGGGCTCATTGGAGATGTTTATGACAGACGACCAGAAGAAATACTACAACGCAATGAAGAAAATGGGAGGGAAGAAACCACTGAAAGCTATCCCTCGTCCGCAGGTACCCTCCTTGAACCCCTCTCCCCCTCCCTCGCCCTTACATCCTTCCCATACCCTACTCGAAGCATCCTTCTGGTACCTTACTCGAAGCATCCTTCCCCACCACCCCACAACCTCTGTAACTCTCTCTCATTCGTGGAGTCAGAGAGTATGTGTTTTTCTGAAGTTATGCCTGGATATGTGACAACCATAACCCTGTTTTCTGTTATTGCTTTTCTGCAGGTCACTCATACCCCCTCACTACCATACCATGCTCCTCTCACTATCATACCATGCTCCTCTCACTGTCATATCATGCCTCCTTAGTACTGTACCCTTACAACCATACCATACCCCCTCACTTTCATATCATGCCCCCTCATTACCAGCCATGTTCCCCCACTACCATACTATGACCTCCTCACTGCCGTATCATGTTTCTTTACTATCATACTATGACCCCCCCTCACAACCATACCATAACCTCCACACTACCAAGACCCCCCCTTATTACCATACCATAACCTCCACACTACCAAGACCTCCTGCACTACCATACTATACTCTCCATGCTACCAAGACCCCCTCCCCTCACTACCATACCATAATCTCCACACTACCAAGACCCCTGCCACTACCATACCTTGCCTTCTCAGTACCATACCATGCCCTAACATTACCATGCTATATTCTCTCACTACTGTACACCACCACCTTCCAGTCTACACCATCATTATCGTTCATCACTATCACTGTGATGTAGTTCTTTACAAGTCATTGCACTGACTCATCATACCCAGTACCTTTCATTACAACCACCTCTTGGTGGTGGGTGGTGGCAGCCATCAACCCCGCACTTGATGTAGTGTTGCCTTCTTCTTCCTTAACCTTTATCTTTTTATTTCATTGTGTGCCTTCCTCTTTTCTTCTTTGTCTCATCCTTTCTGTCACATTTTATCACTCATCTTTCCACTTAAGGTGGCTTTGCGCTGAGTGACAAACCTCAAGTTTTCGTGTAAACCAGGAAACCATGTACAACTCTGGGTTGAAACCAGATAACGGGATGATGTGAAGCCTGCCATGGTGCTTCTGTTAACTAGGTGCAGAACTGCAAATGTGGCTTCCATCTGGGAACCAAACCTCCACACTGACCCAGGCCTCACTGCGTCAAGGTGGTGTCTATCACACGGAAGCATCTGTCCGCAGCATGGGCTGGCTCTTCACGGGCGTTTGCTTACCTCCTGTTGATAGGTCTACATGGCCAGACAGACTGGGCTGAAACAACAACAACAACAACCTCTTCCTCTATACCCATGATCAAAACTACCACCCTCATCACTAGTGCCATCATCGTCACTACTACCATTACCACCAAGGATGTTATCATTGTCTTCACCACTACAACCGTTACCACTACCATAACCATCATTACAACTATCACCATCATCACCTTTGTCAACATCACTGCTACCACTACCACCACTACTGGTGTCCCCCACAAGCACCACCACCACTACTGGTGCCCCCCACAGTCACCACCACTGTTACCAGTGCCCCCCACAATCACCACTACCAGTGCCCCCCACAGTCACCACCACCACTA
>JAGKTI010042180.1:0-10144 GCA_018397915.1 Birgus latro
CACCTGGAATTGGCTAATTATCACTTGGCAACATCCAATCTGCACTCGTTCGCTAATTTCCCCTGCTTTTTTCCCCCGTGAAATATGCCGTATGAGCTACTCTCGTAATATAAATGTATATGAGGAAGGAAGGAAGAAGCCTGAGTGATATTTATATTCACCTGGAACTACTTAATTTATTATGTATTGTCTAGATTTCCTACGACTTA
This sequence comes from Birgus latro, assembly GCA_018397915.1. Taxonomy (NCBI): domain Eukaryota; kingdom Metazoa; phylum Arthropoda; class Malacostraca; order Decapoda; family Coenobitidae; genus Birgus; species Birgus latro. The sequence goes on from JAGKTI010042180.1 coordinate 210, forward strand.
TTTATTAGCATATACATTAGCAGCTGACATTTTCAACTCTTGGCTACACTGATACAGTCAGTTCGCTCAGTTGTCTCGTCCTTCACGGTGAAATGACGGCCCTTCGTTCCTGCTACTTTTGCGCCTATTATAAAAGGCCCTGTGGCCTCTACCCTTACTAAACAACGTGTGGGAAGCGGTAAAATACTGTAGATATATATAAGTGTTATAAATACTAGAAATAATAAAGTGTGAGTGTGTATATGAGTAAGGAATGACAGAATACCAGCAGCAAATTAGCATGAGTGGGAGGCTCATACGCGCTCGTATTTTACATTGCTTTCACAGTGTGTTTTTTTTTTAGTATGGATTCCAAACTACTTGGAAATCATTGAATAGTGTTTCTAGTGATAATATCTGGCAGTGGTATTCAGATTAGGGAATGTCGGGAAGTGTAAAGTGGAGACTTAGTTACCCAACTTCAGAAGTCTCCAAAAGTTCTCTGGTAGTCGATGAGTGCTAAAAAGACATCCCATGAGGAAGCTGAAGGTATGTACCATATGCATATGTAATTATAATATTCTTGGACTAATAACTGATTTTTGGCAAATATTTTAAAAAGTCAGTCGGATCACGAATATCCCAGCGGGAATGGCAAGGTGCGCCTCCGACAACCCCGCTGTATAGGGGTTAATAGAGTTGTAAATATATGGAATAAATTTCCCTCCAATGAAGTAAATTGTAATACATTACTGACCTTTAAAGGTCACCTGGACAAGTATTTGTCGTTTAACCCCCAGCTTAATATGTTTACTCCTGAATAAAACGCTTGTGCATGTATAGTTTTCTATTTAATTTTATTTTTTAGAGCCTGGATCAATTTATCAAATGCAAATATAGTATATGCACAGACTAGGATATGCACAGATAGCCCTGAGTTAATGGTCACTGCTCATGCTTTCGACCTGTGATGCGCTGTGGATCACTGAGGGTCCCTGTTGGTTAAATGACCACCATCGGGATTTTTTAAACTGTACCAGGGGTCACTGCTTCAGGAGGTGACTTTTGTGCTTGTCCCACATGGGAAAGTTCCTAGTCTCAGTGGAATGAACGGAGCTGGGGCCTGATTGACTGCTGCCTACACTAATTCTTTGGGGATAATGTTTTTAAGTTTCTTCCTGTGGAGTCCAACTGAGACCACGGGATTACTTTATTTATGTGTATCTGTAACTTTTGAATTCCCGGAGAGTCCAACTGAGATCAAGGGATTATTAGCTATATTCACGTGTATCTGTATCTTTAGAATTCCCGCAGAGTCCAGCTGAGACTACGGGGTTGTTATATTCGCGTGTGTCTGTGTCTTTTGAGTTCCCACAGAGTCCAACTGAGACCATGGGATTATCGTATTCAAGTTGTTATGTGTACAGACGCTCCATTAACTCAACGTACCTGTTTATAATGTCATGCCGTAGTTTATTTGATTACTTTCTCTCTCAGCTTACTGAAACAGGTAGCTTACAGATAAAGTAGTACAGAATGCGACCTTTCCTTTCCAGTATTTCCTATGAAATCTCAATGTCAGTTTATCCTTATCCTTCAGCATGTAGAGATAGATCTTGTAGTCATGGCCTACTCTGTAATAAACAGCCTCGAAAGGACCAGAAGGTCTGTTGTTGTTTGTTTTCCTACGTAATCCTATGTAAACCATTATATAAATTCACATGTACAAGACATATAAGCACAGAGAGAGAGAGAGAGAGAGAGGGAGGGGGGGGGGAGAGGGTCAGGTGTATTTAGTGGAAGGAGAAGGGGATGGAGGGGTGGGGGGCGTAGCACACATAGGAGTGTAGTGACACAGGGGCTTACGCGCCGCGCGAGTAATTTTGAGTAATTAAAGGTTAAAGTTGCTGAATGGTCACCGCATTGTTTTTAAGATAAACCCAAGGAATAACATATGAAAATAAAGCTCTTAAGTCCTTTTTTATGCTATACTGTAGATACATATTTTTCATATCGGTAAAAAAAATAAATAAATATAAAAACAAAAACATTCCTCCCATTTGCTTGTGCATTTTCAACATCGTATAGGTATATAATAACCTAATCAAAGAACAATTACATAGAAATAAGGAAGTTGTTAGAGTTTCGTGATGACTATTCTTTTCATGATGACTATTCCTATTTGCTGAATTCTAATTGTAAATAATTATTATTGTAAATGCTGCAAATATTAATATTCTTTCACTACCTTATGTTATTTCCTGGAATGTGAGACATTATGATTATTTTTATAATAGTCATCATCAGTGGTATCCATTTTGATGAGTATTATCCACCAAAAAACACTAAACGAGTAATCCTCGGTAAGTGCTGTATGTGTGGTGGGGGAAGTGTGACTGCCACGGCGGGGGACAGTAGAACGCACAGGATTGTTGAGCAGCGGGACCATAATAATGGCGGCTGCCAGACAGCCTCTTATTGGCCGGTAGGCTCGTTTGCTTAACCCGCCGAGTCCCATCGACGTACGGTGTACGTCGCAACTTTTTTCCGTGGACAGACCCAATGACGTACACCGAATGTCACGCAATTGAAAGGCCCATTGTGTGCACATTTTTCAACATTCTCGGGTGATTTCTGGTAGGCATATGTGGGAGACCTTCCTCTACCTGCTGTCAAGCGGGGATTCTACCTGGCCCCTCCTAACTCCCCTTCCCCCCCTCCCCCCACACTTGGCAATTCACCTGTTAGCAGTAATCTGGCCAGTAAAGGTATGTTACCCCACGGTCTCTCTAATGACGAAGTTCATGGTGAAAGTGATTCCTGAGGTGGAGGACAAAGAAACAAAGAAGCTAGAGGTAGAAACAAACAGAAGTGATGAGGTGGTATGTCGTAAAGGAAGGTGCCATATACTGGGGGTTTGGGTAAGTGAACAATGCTTATAAACGCCTATATTATTGTGTGAAAACCATTATAGACTTTTACTACACATAAATTCGTACCTAATAAATGAAATAAATACGTAATTTAAAGTGGCTTGAATTAATCAACCCTTCCATAGTTTGTTTTCTTAGCCAGGTACTCTGAAAAAGAAGGAAAACGTAAGGTTGAGTGACACCTGTATCAACATTTTTTTTACCTCAGAATCGCGATTTCACTATGAATGTTCGATGTTTCTCACCAAAAGCGAAGGTTTCAGCCAAAAAACAAAAAGTCGAAAATCGGTCGGGATCTGGGCAAAAAAAATGGTCGGGACTCGGCGGGTTAAGCCCTTGTGTGGACTGAGATCTGGAGTTGATAGGAAGGTTTCACAGCACATGGTACAGCACGCTCATCTCTCTGTAGCCCTGCTGGATGGTAGAGTTTCCTTCACATGTTTTACCACGTGATAGGGGATAACTTGCTGAATGCGATGCCATGGTTACCTCGTAAATGGCCATATTGGCATGTAAGCCCCTGTGCCACTACACTCCTTTTTATTATTACTGTGCAGCACATAACTTCCAAACATGATCATCACACTGCCTTCACACTTTGCACACGGCACCGTGACCCTAATGCCCTTCTAAAACCACCACGCCAAAATGCAATCGTCGCTCATGCCGCAGCCAATCACAGGACAACCAAACGACACTACGAGTATGGAGTCGTGCCTAACCCAATCACCTTCGTTCCCACCTAGACACAAGGCACCAAGGCTCAGCTTGGCTACCAGGCACATTAAACTCAGGAGGCATCCTTCTCCTTGCCTGATCCACTCCTGAGAGTCCTGACCACGACAGCACAGTTAGCTGCGCCTGTCGCCAGCAGCCAGCCTGGCTTCCACGCCCACGGCTGTCTGCCCCCCCCCCAGCACACACACACAACAGATGACTTCTACCTAGAGCTGGTTGAAAAGGAAATTTACGATAAGTTAATTGACAAAATAAATAGACTAGAGAGAAATTTTCAAATAGAAATACATGAAATCAAGAATGAACTACGCTAACGGAAAAAATGAAGTTAATAAAGGAAACAAACAGAAAAGCCACAAAAACTGATGAACTATCAGCTGAGGTAAATTCACTGAGAACGAAGGCTAGTGAAATGGGATGTGCAGTTGTCAACCATGAGGGAATCATGGGTGATTTCAGAAATGATACAGAGAAATACAAGCAAGCAAGCTGTCTGATAGACCAAAGTAGTAATAATGAAGAGAATATAACACAGGTAAATGAAATGGTGAGAAATTACAGTGATGAGGTACTAACTGCGTTTATTGAAATGGTGAAAAAAAAAATGATTTAGATACAAAGGTAGAAGAAAAAAATGTAAGAAAGGAAGTGAAAGGCATAATAAAAAAACAACCTAAAACTAGTCAGGGAAGCTGTAAGTGTTAACATATATATAGTAATCAGTGGCATAGGTGAAGAGGAAATAAAAAAAAACAGCATCTCAAAGGACAAAAAGGAGATGGAAAATGTACTGAACATACTGATCCAAGTATCAGAGGATATCTGTGGTAAAGATATAAAAACATAAAAGACTAGGGAAATATGAGAGAAGTAAGTCAAGGCCCCTGAAAGTAACCTTCCAGAATGCAAACACTGTGGAGGAAATATTAAAAAATGGCGAAAAACTCATGGAATAAGAGGAATTTTAAAAAAGTATGGATAAAAAGATGCCTAACTCAAGAGGAATCGGGGACACTAAAGGAGAAGAGGGAGGAAACAAAAACAAAGAACGAGGAAAGATTAGATTAGAGGAAGAGTATTTTTTTTTATAACAAAATAAGTGAATTGCAGGTACGAAAGTGTTATATAACCATCAGGGAATAAAAAGAAGGAATGTAGTAGACTCAAGCTATTGAAAGTACGTAAACAAGATCATTAAGCTGAAGTACTCAAATGTAGATGGAACGGTATATAAATTATTACAGCTCAAAGACTATACCATAGAAAAGGAACCAAATATTATTTGCCTAACAGAAAAAAATTAACCCCAAGGATATCAAACAATACCCTAAACTTCGAGGAATACTAGATATGGAGAAGAGATGGGAATTTTTAAAAAAGAGGAGGAATTATAATATTAACACAGAAAAACCTACAAATCAAAGAAACAGAACTAGATATACCGTCACAAGTAGAACTGATTGTAGCAGAGATTAACACATCTGAAGGGAAAGTAATTGTGGCTAATTTATACATGCCACCCAAAACAAACACTTGGGAAAGAGGCAAATACAAAAACCTGGCAGAGAGTACATTTCACATTTTAAGAGCATTGCTGCATAAAATGGAACAGAAATCTGAATGAATTATATTAACAGTAGATTTCAATACAAATATAAATTGGAATACTTTAGATGTAAGAAGCCATGAGAGCTGTTGGGACCAAAAGCTCCTGGATTTTGTGCAGGAGTTTTTCCTAACACAACATGTAAAGGAAAACACCAGAAGAAGAAGACTTGATGATCCATCGGTACTAGAACTTATATTTACTAGGCAAGAAAATGATATTGACAATATAATGTATCACCCTTCATCCAGTAAAAGCTATCATGCAGTATCAAACTGCAACTTCAGGATTGCATATGATATATTAAACAGTAATGAGAGTTACAGAGAGCGTAAACTACAAAAAAGGCAAATACTATGACCTAAAAAAGTTCTTCTTAGAAACAGATTGGGAAAAGAAGCTTAGGGGACAAGATATAAAAGCTATGTATAGAAAATTCTGTGAATTTTATGAAATTGGAGTTCAGAATTACATGCCGCAGCACAAAGAAACAGAAATCAATATAAAGATATAGTTTAATGCAGAATGTAAAAAATCAAACAAAAAAAATGGGACTTGCTGTGGAATTGATAGAGAAGACACAATAGTGAGAGGGCATATAACAACTGTTAACAGGCAAGAAACGATTATACAAGGTTAAGGAGAGAAGCTCAAAGACAGTTTGAGGAAGACGTTTTAAATAAAAGTAGTGATCAACTGAAGCTATTTTACAGATACATCCAAAGCAAAACCAAAGTTCAAGATAAAATACTGTCCATTACAGACAAGGGGATCATCTATACAAAAGAAAAAGTACTAAATAAGAATTTCCAATCAGTTTCTACAGAAAAAAAATTTTTCAAAGAGATGATCTGGAACATGAATCCCACATATATTACTAAATATACAAATATCAGAAAAAGAAGTACAGGAAGAGTTAAGTAAATCAGACAAGGGAAAAGCAAATGGTCCTGACGAAATATCATGGGTGCTACGTGAATGTGCAAAATAGTTAAGTAGACCTATATAATTAATCCTTTGGTGTTTATGGGTGCAGTGCAAATTTCGTGTACTCTTTACCATGTGACGCAGGCTGCGTCTTCGCACATTTCAACCGCTCGCTACCATTTAATGCCAGTTGCATTGAATGAACTGACCTGTTTTTTTTTTTTTTTTTTTTGGTTATGGAAAGATTTTGCATCCATTTCTGGACGAGAACAAAGCACTACTTGTGTCCCCGTGTATTCCTCCACCACGCTCAACCCACCCTGCACCCAGCGTCTCCCCACTGCCCCAGTCAGTGTGCTACAACCCTTGCTCGAGCGTAAGGTAATTTCCATTTGCGTTCCGTAAAATCGGCTGTATTTGACCTACAGTAATTTTGTATACACCAAAATGTAGCCAAGTAAATTCCTTATAACATTTTCTCAGTAATATTTACCATATTTCTATGAGAAAAAGCTGAAAAAAAGAAGAAAAAAATAATGCATAATTTACATTCGGCTGATCATTTTTACACTATAGGCAAGAACATTTATTGAGGATTACGGTTAAAAAAATACGATTATTGAAGCATAAACAAAGGTGTGAGGATAAATTATTTATAAACTATCTAATGCGCGGGAATAGTGCGGTGACACGGGGTGTCTCTCAGTGTGTGGCCTTGGGCACCCAGGACTTGTGTCTCAAGTACTCACTCATGGTTAGACACAGCCTGCGTTGATTGGTAATGAGAGGATTAATATTCAAGGAATCCTTAGGTCAAGGTAAACTACCTGATATCTGGAAGAAAGCAAACATTGTTCCTTTATTCAAGAAAGGGAACAGACAGAATCCACTCAACTACTAGAAATGCTGATAAGAAAACTCTTGGTAAACCATCTAGAAGAACACAATATGATAATAGAAAGGCAGTTTGGTTTTAGAAAGGGAAAATCATGTGTTACCAATCTGTTAAGCTACTATGATAGAGTTGAAGAAACATTACAGAAAAGAGGACAGGTGGAGAATATCAAGATTTCAAGAAAGCATTTGACAGAGTACCACACCAAAGACTTTTTTGGAATCTGTACCATCAGTGAGGAATCCATGGTAACATATGCTGTTGGATGCAAGATCTGCTCAGAAAAAAGGAAATGAGAACAGTAGTAACCCGCCGAGCTCCACCGACGTACGATGCACGACACTACTTTATGTCACGCTCAGACTCACCGAAGTGCATCGTAGGTCACTCAATTGCAAGGACCGTTGTGTGCACATTTTTCAAGATTCGCGGGTGATTTTTGGTAGTCATATGTGGGGGACCTTCCTCTACCGGCTGTCAAGCGGGGATACTGCTTGGCCCCACCTGACCCCCCTCCCCCCCCACACTCGGCAATTCACATGTTAGCAGTAACCTGGCCAGTAAAGACATGTTGCCCCATGGTCTCTCCAGTGACAAAATTCACGGTGAAAATGATTCCTGAGGTGGAGGACAAAGAAATAAAGAAGCTAGAGCAAGAAAGAAACAGAAGTGATGAGGTGGTAATGTCGTAAAGGAAGGTGCCATATGTCGATGTGTTTGGTGACTGAACAATGCTTTGATTGCCTATATAATTGTGTGAAAACCAATATAGTCTTGTACTACACATAAATTCGTAGCAAATAAATAAATAAATAAATAATTTAAAGTGGCTTAAATTAGTTTACCCTCCCATAGTTTGTTTTCTTTGAAGCCACGTACCCTGAGGGAGAACGAAAGGTAAGGCTGACTCATCGCCTGTAGCAACACTTATAAGCTCAGGAGAGCGATTCCTCTATGAATTTTCGATGTTTCTCACCGCGGAGGTTTGAGCCCCCCCCAAAAAAGTTGAAAATCGGTCGGGTTCTGAGGGTGTGTTGGGTAAAAATCGGTCGGGACTGGGTGGATTAAGAGGTAATTACTCATCATGGAAGGAAGTAACCAGAAGAGTTCGACAGGGCTCAGTGCTGGCACCAGTTGTGTTTTTAGTACATATAAATGACACAGACAGGACCATTGGAAATGGAAGCTACTTAAATATGTTTGCCGATGATGGAAAAATACAAAGGAGAATTACTAACACAGTCTCTTTCAGAGAGCTACAAGAAGAATCAAATAAACTTCATGAATGGAACAACAAATGGCAAATGGAAGTCAGTGTGGGCAAATGTCATGCAATTAAGTTTGGTAAAAGTAGAAAAAGACCAGATTGGGATTATAAATTAGGAAGTTCAACCCTACACATTTCAGAAAGATAGAAGGACCTAGGCATGATTATCAATGATAGACTATCTCCGGCTGACCACATCATTGAGAAGGTACGGAACATGTATACACTGCTTGCTAATATGAGAATAGCTTTCACTTACGTAAATGAAGACGTGCTGAGAAAGATAATAACATTATTCATCAGACCAACCCTGGAGTGTGCATCAATGGTCTGGAATCCTCATCTTAAAAAACACATAGATAAGACTGAAAAAGTATAAAAAGCAGCTACAAGATGTTTACCAACCTTAAGGGATCTAAGCTACGAAGAAAGACTAGAAAAACTGAATCTACCAATACGACAGGAGAGAAGGAAAAGAGACAACATGATTATGTTATATAAATGCGTTTCAGGGAAAGAGAAAACCGACATAAATGAGTATATAACCTATGGAGAAGCATCAGCAAGAGAGCACTGAAAAAAAAAAATGCATAAAATGAGACGTGATAAAGATGTAAGAAAATCAGTTTCCCAAATAGGGCAATTTATCAGTAGAATGCACTACCGAATGAAATAGTGTGTTCCAAAACAAGTAATACTCTTAAGGATGTGTATGATAAAAGTGATTTTTTACATATGGGACAGTACGAGCTCGACTCATTCCTGTCAAGGTACGTTTAGGTAAGAACAGTTAGGTACGAACACACACACACATCACTGATACACTAAAGCACTTATAACTACCTGACTCACAAACTACTGAGTATCCTCCCTCTCTCAATATCGTAGTCATGATCCTTGTTCCAGCTCAGACACAATGTAATTCTCCCCTGTGATCCAATCGTGAATGTGTTTGGTACAGTATTGGTGACTTGTTAATACACTCCTCACTCTCCCAGGATGAGTTTATTATCATCCCCATTGTGAGTATTGAACATATAAAATAGCGAACTGAACATGCTAGAGTGCTATACAACTTAACACATACATATCACCAACATGTTAGCGAGCAACCACAGCTCAATAAATAATCGCTACATTTGCTCACAATGTAGCGATTGTTACGAGCAGTGGTTGCTTGCTAGTGTGTAGCATGTCAGGCATGTAGTGAGTAACCTGTGTAGCATTTAGGTTATGTGGGAGCTGTTTTGCTGAAGCTTATGAGGAGTGTTAGGTTCGTTACTTTTATGTGTTTGATAATCACAATAGGGGCTGATGGTAAACTCAAGTTGGGAGAGTGAGGAGTATATTAAGATCCATTAACCCGTGGATTACGAGCCACAGCTCAGGCTGGGTAGCGTCCCGTTGTGAGCCACATTTCAGGCTGTGCTGGCCGTGGATCACCGTTAACAACTCGACCCCCACGCAAACTTATGCATGGTGCTACGCAAAGACAGATTTTTTTCATTTCACCAGATGATGCCCTGGATATTTATCTTCAAGTTTATAATATGCAATTTGTTTTTCCCCATTTTTTCACTACCCCCCCCC
>JAGKTI010042182.1:0-10143 GCA_018397915.1 Birgus latro
ATAGATATAGATATATATAGATACATATTTATGTATATTTTAATATTCACATATTGGAAGTGACATATAAGAATGTGCAAAGAATCTTGCATGATTAATGGTCTTCATCATTTATAAATCCTCACTGCTGGGGGAGTATGGAAAGAATATATCCTACAGAGACAGGGTTTATTTTTACCAGCAGTCAACTGTTGCCTTAGTCTCCATACTTGTAGCGAAGTTACCAATGAGTATGCTCCAGGTGCATAATCCAGGTCTGTCATCTTCCATTTCTCCTTTATTGGCTTTGAAATTGTTACAGCACTCTTTCCGTGACCAAGTCTCATTCCCATAAGTTGTTGATGATACATGTCTGAAGGGTTTTCAGTGCCAAAGGACTTTGATAAGTGCCCTTTCTCATAGAGTCCAGGGTTGCTTGTGCCACAGCTAAGTCAGGAACAAACAACAGACTTTTCACTTTGATGCATTTTGCATATGCAGTCATGGAGGCTTTCAGAGGTGGTTTGTATTTTGCTTTTGATATTTAATTAAATGCCTCGCATAAAAGGAGTAAATATTGGCAGACCACACTCAAACTTTTCAAGCATGGTGCCAAAAGGTAAAACTTGAAAGTAGAACTTATACCTCATATTCAGAACTCATTTTTACATTGATTGACTTTTCAGTAAAGAAAAAAAGATAAGTTGAATTACAGCCATAATAGTTAACAGTTCAACATTGAGTTTTCCTGCAACTTACTTCAAACAAACCCAAACATAAAAAGTGCAGCCTGTAATAAGGACCTGTTTTATACGAAATATTAGTAACAATTTCAGCAGCTATGTAGAGAATAATGAACTGTTTATATCATTTTGAATAGAATAAGAGCCTTTGAAATTTTTTGTTTGTTTGTTATAACAAAAAGATCTCCAAGTATTGTTATCATGAATTAACTGTGGTCCCCTATTACATATCAGATGAGAGAGGGAGAGTCCTCATCCCTGTTGCTCCTTGCTGATCTTGACTCACCATGGCACAGTGAAACAGAGACTAAGCTGCAACCTGTAAAAGAGAGAGAGAATGTCAATATTTTTGTATTCTTCTGTTGCAGAGTGGAACCGAGATGTGAGCTCAAACCAAAACGATCCTCTGTATGGGCTGTCAGACATATACGAGGAGCGTCCCCTCTCCACAGACTCCGACCTCAGGCTGGGTGGTGCCAAGGCAGGCAGCAACGCCATCCATGCCCTCATGATCAAACGGTGAGGCAGGTGGGATAGATAGTGGAAACAAGTGGGTGGGATGTACAGCATGGTGGGATGAACTGCATGGTGGATTGAAGAGGTGGAATGAATAAGCTGTGTTGCAAAAGAAGAAAGCATGTAATGAGTGGATAAGAAGCAGAAGAATGGAGGAAGTTGAGAGACGGAATAGAGTTATAAGTAGAAAGGAAGAGAGAGGTGAAAAGAATAATAAAAGAGTGTAAGAAAAGAGTGGGAAGGATTCTGAGTGTAAAGTTGAGAGAATGTTAGAAAATGTTGTGGAAGGTGGTTAAGAGAGTTAGATAGGGTGATAAAGAAGGTAGTAAGGGAGTGAAAGGTAAAATTGGTAGATTGATAGTGGAAAAGGGAGAATAAGTGAGCAGATGGAGAGAACACTTTAAGGGATTGTTAAACATAGAGCAGGAAAGTGATGCGAGTATAAGTGGATGGTGAATGGCTGGGAGAAGGAGGGAGATGAGAAGGGAGGAAGAGATCAGTACTGGTAGTGGAAGCAATGAAGAAAATCAAAATGGAATTGATGGAGTGTTTGGTGAAATGTTTAAACATGGGGAAGAGACAGTAGTAGAATAGATATGAGAGATGTGCAGAGTGTCCTGGGAGGAAGGTAGAGACCTAGAGGATTGAAGTCAGGTACAGCTATTCCCCTGTACAAAAGAAAAAAAGAAAAAGAAGTGTGTGGTAATCACAGGGGTATTTGTCTTCTTAGTGTAATACGAAAAGTGTATGGTAGGATACCTATTAACAGAGTTAGGGAAATAACTGAGGAATTAGTTGGAAAAGAACAGGGAGTTTTTAGGATGGGTAGAAGTTGTGTAGATTAGATATTCATTCATAGGTCTTTAGTGGAAAAGTTTCTAGATAAGGGAAGGAAGTTGTATGCAGCCTTCATGGATTTGGAGAAAGTATATGACAGGAGGGTTAGTGCCGCTTCCCGGAAAACAACTACAGTAACTAAAAATACGAACAAGAAGCCTCGGACCAGGACTGACCATAAGGTGACGGCTAACGACCGAACAAAGGACATGGTACGGATACCTACATGGAATGGAAGGGGTGCAAATGATGAGGTGAAAGAAAGAGAGATTGTCCAGGTGCTTGAGATTGCAAAAGTGGATATATGTCGATTAACTGAAACTAAATGGCGAGGTGAAAGAATGGGAGTATGGATGGGGTATAAGTGCAAAAGTAAGTGAGAATGAGAGGGCAAAGGAAGGAGTGTGTATTGTTGTAAGTAACAGATGGAAGAAGACTCTGGATCATTTGGTTCAAGGATTGTGTGGGTAAAATTGAAAGTTGAACTACAAATGTGGGCAATTGTGTGCATGCATGCATCAATGCAAGATTCTGCAAGCAGAGTGAGAGAAGAGTTCTGGACATATGTGGAAGCATGCATGGGAAGGTTTGAAAGGAATAAGAGTGTTTTTGATTGGAGATATGAATTGAAAAGTAGGGAATGTGAAGGTGGATGGAGTAGTTGGTGAGTGGGGTGTGCCTGCAGAGGTGGATGAGAATGTCAGTGCTTTAGTGGACGTTTGTGCCGGGAGGGGGTTGGTGATAGCCAGTACCCTCATCAGACACAAAATGATCCATGGGTATACGTGGCGAGTGATGAGAAGGGTGGGTGGTGAACTGCATGAATGGAAGACAATGATTGATTATGTGTGTGTGTGGATGTTAGGATGAGAAGGTGTGTAATTGATGCAAGAGTATATAGAGGTTGGGTGAGTGGACTTTCTGACTACCACTTGGTGGTGGTCAGAATCAAAGTCTAAATGAAATGGAGAAATAGAAGAAGGGAAGGACAGGAGGAAGTAGTTCTACAAGGAGGGTGGAAAGGTTGCAAGAGGATGGAGACAAGGCAGAATATAAGAGGGAAGTGGAGGAGCGATTGGGTAGATATGGATTGGAGCAGATGGGAGACGTGGGAAGTTATGTGCAAGATATTCACTGAAGAAATCTGTGCAGCATGTGAGGTGGTGTGTGGGGTGAAGAGAAGACGAAAGGGGGTGCATGGTGGAATGAAGAGTTGAGAGAGGCTCTGGTACGAAAGAAGAAAGCATATAGTGAGAGGATGAGAAACGGATTTGGAAGAAGTTGAGAGATGGAAGAGAGAGTTATGTGTAGAGGGGAAGAGAGAGGTGAAAAGATTAGTATGATAGAGAGTAAGAAGAAAGTGGATGAGGAATTTGGAAGGAACTTGAGTGTAAAATGGAGAGAATGTAAGAAAATGTTCTGGAAAGAGATAAAGAGAGTTAGACAGGGTGCCAAGGAAGTTAGTTGGGGAGTGAAAGATAAAAATGGTAGATTATTGATGGAGAAGGGAGAAAAGGTGAGCAGATGGAGAGAACACATTAAGGAATTGTTGAACATACAGAATCAAGGTAATGCGAGTATAAGTGGCTGGGGAGTGGCTGGGAGAAGGAGGGACGTGAGAAGAGAGGAAGAAATCAGTAGGATGGAAGTGGTGGAAGCAATGAAGAAAGTTAAAATGGGGAAAGCCCCAGGAATTGATAGAGTGTGTGGTGAAATGCTGCATGGGGGAGAGATAGTAGTAGAATGGATGTTGAAGATGTGCAGATTGGCCTGGGAGGAAAGTAGAGTCCCGGAGGATTGGAAGTCAAGGATAATTATTCGCTTGTACAAAGGAAGAGGGGAAAAAGATTTGTTTTTTAATCATAGGGGCATTTGTCTTCTTAGTGTAACAGGAAAAGTTTATGGTAGGATACGTATTGACTGAGTTAGGGAAGATAATAGAGGAATTAGTTGGAGAAGAACAGGGAGGTTTTAGGAAGGGAAGAGGTTTTGTAGATCAGATATTCTTTCTTAGAGCTTTAGTGGAAAGTTTCTAGAGAAGGGAAAGAAGTTGTATGCAGCCTTCATCGATTTGAAGAAAGCATATGACAGGGTGGATAGACAAGGATTGTGTAATTTTTATGGAGTAGATGGGAACAGGGTGGTTTTAGGAAGGGAAGAGGTTGTGTAGATCAGATGTTCATTCTTAGAACTTTAGTGGAAAAGTTTCTAGTGAAGGGAAAGAAGTTGTATGGATCTTTCATTGATTTGGAGAAAGTATATACACTAACAGGGTGGATGGACGAGGATTGTGGAAAGTATTAAGAATATATGGAGTAGATGGGAAATTGTTGAAGGCCGTGAAGAGTACATATGAGGGTGCTAAGGCTGCAATGCGTGTAGATAGTGAACTAAGTGAATTTTTTTATTTGAAGGTTGGATTGAAAGAAGGATGTGTCATGTCTCCATGGTTGTTCAATCTGTATATGGATGGGGTTACAAAAGAGATACAAGGTAGGGCAGTGGATGTTGGAGCAGACCTAAGGAGAGAAGGCAGTGTTTGGAAACTCCCTGTACTGTTGTTTGCAGATGATACTGTGCTGTTAAGTGAAAATGAAGGGGAGCTACAAGGCTTGGTGGTTGAGTTTGGGAGAGTGTGTAAGAAATGGAATCTAAAGGTGAATGTGGGGAAGAGTAAAGTTATGGTCTTTGAAAAAAATGAAGTCAGTGAATGTACAGTGAGGTTGGATGAGGAGGAAATGGGAAATGTGAGCGCATTTAAGTACTTGGGTAGTGTGATCAGTAAGGATGGACATTTAGAAGTTGAAGTGCTGCAATGGTGCAGTAAGGAAGAAAGGTTGCTGGTTCTTTGAAAGCAGTGATATGTAACAGGGAATTAAGCATGAAAGTAAAAAAGTTGTTACATGACAGTATTGTGATACCAATTCTAACATATGGAAGTGAAGTTTGGACCTTGTTGGAGGGACACAAGTCAAAAGTGAGAACAGTGGAAATTCGTTATTTGAGAGGAGCATGTAGAGTCACATGGAGGGACAGACTGACAAATGAGGAAGTGATGGAGTGTTGTGGTGTGGATGTGGATGTGATAGACAGCGTTAGGAGAAATACATTGAGGTGGTTTGGCCTAATGGAGTGAATGGAGAGCGAGAGACTGACGAGGAGAATGCATGTGAATGAAGTGGAAGTGGGGAGAGGGAGGGGGAGGACAAGAATGAGAGGGATGGAGTGGAGAGGTATATGAGAGAGGGGGTGTGAGCTGAAAGCAGGGCAGTGACATGGCGGGAGACAGGGGGACATGCAGGCGATTTGTTTGTGGCCAGGCCTTACGGGATTAAGGCATCTGGTAATAGATAGATAGACCATTCACTACCAACGCCATCCATCTCTCTATTACTCGTGTTTGTACTTCTTTCATCACCCTGTTCATAATATATATGGTGAACAAGCATGGAGACATCATGCAGTCTTGTCGCTCGATCATGTTGATCGTGATCCATTCACTTAGATGCACATTTACTCTTAAACATGCCTGACTACCATCATAAAAACTCATGACAACACGTAGGAGCTTACCATGTGCACCATATAGGAGCAGAACCTTCCACAATCCTTCTCAATCTGCTTTGTCATATGCTTTTTCCAATTTATTTTTTTATTTTTTGTTTTTTATTTTTTTATTTTTTTTAATGCAAGAATGAAGGAACCAAATGTCAGGAACCCACAAACTGTTCCTTCCATGAAAAAACAAAAACATTACAACAAAGAGCCAAATTCAAGATCCATTCATTCTGAGATGCCTGGACTCGCTGCCTTTGAAAGACTGGAGATCATAGGAAGTAGGAAATACAGACAGAGGGAGACAGTTCCAGAGTTGACTTGCTGCATAAATGAAGGACTGGGAGTAACAGTTAATTCTTGCATTAGAGAGTTGGACAGAAAAGGAATGAGAGTTTGTCGCTAGACTGGTGCTACATGCCCGTCGTAGAGATGGAGGGATGCAAGCAGACAGTTCAGAGGAGAAGTTAACACTGAAGTAGTGACAGAAAAGAGATAAAAATCCAATAAACTCCTTGTAGTCCTTCTCACAAAGCTTAGAGATAAAAATCCAATAAACTCCTTGTAGTCCTTCTCACAAAGCTTCTTCACTATCTCTTACTGCAAAATATTTGATCTATGCATCCTCTGCACTCCTAATGTAATGATGAGAATTTTGGGAATCCTAGCAGGACTGCCACCAGTGTAAAGATGGGAATTAGTCACCAGCATAATGATCAGAACTTTGAGATTATGGGAAATGGGGTAGTGTGACCTTATTGACAGTGTGTGGGCAGGTAGATATTAGTACCCTTTGTGGGCCACTCAGTCTCGTCTGTACCACTCCTTAGAGGATAGCAAAATTAAAACTCTAAATGATTTAACCTAAGATTTACTAAGTACAGTATTAAGAACTGAAAGACAGATTACTCTTCGAACTGTGAATGAACAAGCAGACAAAGTATAATCAGGATCTGTATCTCCAGGACTGTGAATCTTCACAAACTAAATTAATAATCAAATGATACTGATACAAGTGGATATAGTAATTCCACAGTTTCTGACAGACTTTTCGGGAAGAAACCTTAACAAATTATCATCAAAGAATATTCTCTTAAGACTAAATATGTACAATAACTCAAAAATCTGTATCCAGCTAGACACAGTATTCAAATGGACCAGCTGATATACACTTGGATTACATGAACTAAGAAAGGGGGGGGGATTAGTGTGAACAAATGTTAGGCAGTGGCTAGAACGGTTGACCTGTGAACGATAGGGAGAGGAGCAGCAATCTCATTATTCAGTGCAATAGGGATCAGAGGAAAATATCACCAATTTAACCCACTAGTAAGAAAGAGGGGGTGGGGGGAGAGTTCGGCACTAACCTGTGAACGATAGGGAGAGGAGCAGCAGTCTGGCGGTTTCGCGCTGCTCAAGGCCTTATATACTCAACTATCACAGTATCCGGAATTGGCTAAAATTTTAACTGATTACTTTGCAATATTAATGACTCTTCTAAGATTTTCAAAGAATACGAAAAATACAACTATCACAGTATCCGGAATTGGCTAAAATTTTAACTGATTACTTTGCAATATTAATGACTCTTCTAAGATTTTCAAAGAATACGAAAAATACATTTGCACTCAACATACATAGTAAAATAACTTTCGATGTTTATAATTTTTGTAATAGGCATACGGGAACTTTCATCATAACAAAGCCAAAACAAATAGGAATCCAAACAATCTATTCCCATCCCGGTTTATGGCCTAAGTGAATGACAACACGACACCATAAACTCTGCGCTTCAGCAATGACTTTCATCAACAATCATAACTCAGACAACTCCCAATTCACCACTACATAGTCCAAAAGGGGAGCACTGTTAACATTGTCATGTAAATCTCTAGATCAGAGTACAGTATGAAGGAAGACATTCACGATTGTTAATTCCTACTAAAACTTCTGTGGTTATACACCTTCATTGAAAATGGCTGGTCCATATGTATAAAACTTTATCACATTCATACCAGTTCTCGACTTAGTCCTGTCAATATTAGAATCATACTCACATTATGAATATCAACTAAGACTAAACTTAAATATGGAACTTAACGGCTAAAACTGAATTGTACAGACTATATAGCAATACCTAAGCATAAGGTTACATTTATAGTACTAGCTTATACTAACTTATACTACACTTAAAATTATGGCACTACACTAAGGTCACCCTGTTCATTACTTGCTAGGACTTCTGTTATCTTTCTTACTTTTTCTATAATGTTTTCTTCCATATAACTTCCCCAAAACACTCAATAGACTTATGTCATGATAAATCTTGCACTCACTTCTCTCACCTTTATTTTTGTACAGGGGTACATTCACTGCCTTTTTCCACTCTTCTGGCACAGTTTCACTAATCCATGCCTTCTTACATATCTCCAACAAGCACTTCATTCTGCTCACTCCACTACACATAATCATTTCTGCATACACCTCATCATCCCCAGCTGCTTTCCCATTTTTCAGCCGCTTCACAGCATTCTTCACCTGTGCGAGTGTCCGTTTCCTTGCACCACATTCCTTCTCTGTACAACCACCAAACCAATCATGTTAACAGTCGCTTTGCTTTCTCCATTTCCACTCATCAGACTTTCAAAATATTCTTTCCATATGGTCCATACTTCATCTCCATGGTTAATAATCTACCACTTACATCCTTGACACTCACATTTCTTTCCACCGTCGCTTTTACATTACCGCACCTCTCTCCAAAATAACTTCCTATTTTCAGAGTAATTTGCATTCATTTTTTTTTTTAAATAATCATTTACCTCCTCCTTTTTCCTCTTCACTTATCTCTTTGTGTGCTTCTTGCTCTCATTATTTCGTTTCGTTTCGTTTCGTTTTTGAAGGCTCCAACATGCTTGCATGTGTCGGCCTTGGTCACCTAATGGCGGCTTTCCACGCTGCTCGATCTCTGGCAGCCTCCCTATTCAGTCCCTTAACCCTTAAGTCACATTTAATGACCTCGTCCCATGTCTTTCTCGGTCTACCCCTCCCAACCCCTCCCCCAATATTAACACTTCTCACCCTCTGTACCCAATTATCATCCCCCATCCTCTCCACATGTCCAAACCACCTCAGCCTACCTCTCCTCATCACAACACCAATACACTCCAGTCCCATCCTACCTCTCAACTCTTCTATTTCAATTGAACCTCTGTCCTGTATGCACCCTAGCCACTTCTTCCTTTTTTTCTCCACTGCTCTCTTAACCTTTTCATCCCACCGTTACGTACCTTTCTTCTTTGTTGTTACTCTTATCACACCACACACCCCTTTTGCATTTGTAACGAAGTAATCCCTGTATGCATTCCACAAGCTGTCCAGATCCATTTCATTCCAATTCACTGATTGTAACTCCTCCCCTGCTTTAGCCTTGTATTCATCTGCCATTTCTTTGATCCTCAGCTTCTCGACTTTCAGTCTCTATCCCTGACTGCAAGTCTCTCTTTTGGTCCACCTCATTCCTCAGTTTGATCTTACATACCACAATCATATGATCTGACAAACTTCCACATTGTCCTCTCACTGCCCTCATATCAGCAACACTTCCCAGCATCAATTTCTTTGCAAGCACGTAATCAGTCAGGCTCCTTTCAACACAATCTCCATTCCCTCTATACCAAGTATATTTATGTGCAGTTTGGTGTTTGAAATGAAAATAACAAATGCACAACCTCCTTTCATGACACATGTCCTTCTGTCACTTCCCAACATCATTCTCTCTTGGTACTCACCTATTACCCAATATATCATTCACAGGACCAGTGCCTACTCACCTATTCATACTGCCCATTACAAATGCTTTATAACTCCTGGGCATTTCTCCAGCTACTTCATCCAGCTCCTCCCAAAACCTGCCTGTCTTTGTCTCACTCCTGTCATCACATGTTGCATACGCTACTATCACTGGAACTTACACCTTCTTAAACTTGACATACATACATCTCAAGTTGACACATTTGTAGTCTCTCATTCCACTCTGCCACACTTCATTGATCAACAAAGCAACTCCTTCCATGCATCTTCTTTGCCCATTCATGCTCGACCTTACACATTTTGCACCCTCCCACTCCTCTACTTCACATCCTTTCATCTTTCTTTCACACAGTGCCATCACGGCATGTCTCGCAGTCTTGGACACATTCACTACTTCCACCCTCTTGCTTTCCTTATTCACACCTCTCACTTTCCACATGACCATGCAAATCTGCCCGTTTAGTTGGGGCCCTAGGCAGGCAATGGGCCCTCTGAGGCTCCCCAAAATGTCTGTCATGATTTAGTGATTTTAGATAGGGGACTCTGGGAGACACTTAACCCAGCCCAAAACCACAGCTATATGGCTACCACCAAGTGTAGTAAATGGTTTCCTGGGTACAGGGAACCATTTGGCTTGTCTCTGGCTTGTCTTTCAGTGTAGAGACCATAAGGCAACCCTACATTGAGTGAGTGGATGATG
>JAGKTI010042184.1:0-10143 GCA_018397915.1 Birgus latro
CATCATTAAATCAGGAAAGTATGATTACAAAAGACATTTATGTATGTGTGTGTGTGTGTGTGTGTGTGTGTGTCTGTAAAGAAAAAATACTGAAAAAATACAGTTTATATTATTTATTTTTATATACTGTATTTATTTCATGATTTCTTGTGGAACCCCTGACAATGGTCTGCGGAATCCTGGTTGGGAATCAATGTCTTTTGTAATCATACTTTCCTGATTTAATGATGGATTCCCTTCATACCTGAAAATGCACTTCTGTACACATTTACAAAGCCACTGATTCAAGGGCAGATAAAAAAAAATAATAATGATTTTTAAGAGATGGTCCTGTTTCCTTAAGGATTACCAGTGCACTTTTATCCTGTTAAATAGGCTTGGTTCATAAGCCTTCTCGTGTGCTTGTAGAGTTTAACCACTAAGTTGCCTATATACTGTATTTGTTTACATCCAAAAAAATATGGTAATAATAATAATAATGTAAAGTATCTCAGCAACATCCCTCCTACTCCTCCCAACATTACAATTCAGAAACACATACATGCACACACTGCTACCACAACCATCTGAAATCTTTAGCTAGATAGCATGCTTCATGAACCACCACCAGACATTACCCACTCAGAACTACCTTACACCTGACATGACGTCTTGCATTTTCGGGGCCCACTCCAAGAGGGGTTGGGATATCAAAAGCATGGACCCCTAGAGTGTGCAGGCTGTTTTCAACACTGTTCTCACGGCACAGAACCAGTGGCAGATGAGGAGAAATTGAGGAACTGTTTCTTCAGGGGTGATCCACCAGGGGTAGCATGGGTCTTAAACTAACCTCAGTCTATACAGGTGACTATTTAGCCCAAGTGGTTGATCATCAGACAAGTGAGATTCACATCATGGGTTCTTGAGGTTGCCTTTGCCCATGGATGAGGCAAGGAGTCATTGTGGTGCTACCCTAGGGGAATGCTGAGCAACTCCACAGTAAGACATGCATCCCACTGCTCAGCAAGCCCGAAGGGGTAGGGACTCCTTTACTTGAGCCTGCAAGGCAGTATAGGCTGCAGTGTAAGTGATTTCATTACTGCAGATGCAGACATGGGAAGGCATCTGCTGTAGGTGTAGTTTCTAATCCATGTCAGGTAGGTAGCACAAGAGACTGAAGATTAAAGACAAGGCCCTGGACTGTGTGTGGCTTGCAGGAGGTTATAAGGTGAAGAGAACCCTGTGTTAGTGTATATAACTCCCTTCTGAAACTGGAAGTTGGTCCTGCTGAACAGCAAAGCCTGAAGGATGGCGAAGAGTTCTGCCACCAAGCTATTGTGGAAGGCATTCAGTTTCCAGGTCAGATGAAGCTGGAAGTCAGCAGTGCAGACAGCTGATGCTGTTAATGCTGGGGACTGAATGTGTGCTGTCAGTGTAGAACTGGGCATGGAGGTGATACTGCATGCTGTCCATGTTGGCAGAGTTGACATGCAGCAAGGGGCTCAGTTGCCTTGTTGACAGTGGAGGGGAGCTGAGTGATGATGGAGCTGGAGGGGTCTTCCTAGGGAGTTAGGGGACAGTATTTGGGATCTGGAACCGGCTAGTTGGAGGGATCCCCAATTTGCTGAATGCCTGCACGGCCTGGACCTGGAGAAGTTGGCTGGACTTCGCTGGCCAACCAGGGTTCTCGCTGGTGAAAGCAGGCAGGTTTGAACAGTGGGGCAGGAAGCGAAGGGTGGAAACCCACTCTTGGCAAGTAGGGAGACAGCTGGAGAGGAACAAAAAGAAGAAAGCAAAACTCTCTAAGTTCCACCTGTAAAGCAATGAAAATGCATGGCAGACCCATATGTTTAAAACTTCTCAACCTAAATCTGATCAATTGTGGAGTCTATGGATGTTGCCTAGTAAAAATGGAAGTAAAAGTGCAGAACTGAGCATTTGTTATTTTCAACTTCTCAAGGATAAACATACCAAACAATGGTGGATTCATTATTGTTGCCAAGGCTGAATACAGAAAATGCAGTGGTATGCTTGGATATATACCAGTACTTTAAATCTGTCAACAGAGATTAAATACCTCTTTCTTGGAATCCAAACACAAAAAAGACAGGGCAGAAAGCTGCTGTCCTTTTTTTTTTTTTTTTTTATGGATATTGTACTGCAAGTACTGTGGGGTGTGAGACAGGTGTTGTGCAAACACGCAATGATACACTTTCCAGACTCATTTTTGTCTTTCCAGAATACAGCAGACCCTTGTTATAACAGACTAATTAGGGGGAAGCCAGATCCGATAAAGCTGATAATTCGTTATATTCGATGGTCCCCCCTGAGATGGGATTTCAAGTACATGTTTAAAAATAAATGAGTACAATAGCTTATTCTAACACTAAAAATGAAAACTATACCCATTTTACATTAACTTGGCTCATAATTTTGCCCATTTGCAGCTTATTTCACATCCTTGTCATGGCACTTCTTTGTGACTAATACAGTACTGTATTGCAGTTTGTTTTTTTTTCTTATGTGTCCGACTCTGGGCATAGGCTTTACAGCCTGCTATCAAGGCCCAGCCGTCCTCCTACAACTACATGTCACCACTTCGGTGCTAACACCCACCGTCCATATTGAATACATGCTAGGGTGGTCTCATACAGGACTGGTGTATTGGTATTAGTGGGGTTATTTTTATGACATGTCGGCGGGTCTTCTGGTAGATCAGTAAAGCCTGATTTAATGAAATTCAAATCCTTAAACTGTTCCCTGCCCCAGCGAGGATTCGAACTTGGGTCCCTCGGGACTGCAAGCCAACAACCTACCGATTGAGCTACCGCCTCCCCAAATTGGCAGTCACTTACCGAACTGGTACTTTTGATTGGGGCATATTATAATTTTTATTACCATATAGGTTCATACACACCTAATTATCTGTAATCCGGTCAAAATTTGTTTAATTGGTAGGTGGTGGCGACCATCATCCACTCACTTGATGTAGTGCTGCCTACTTTCTTCCTTAGCCTTTATCATTCTTTTTCTGTGTCTGCCCTCCTCTCTTCCTATTTTTTTCATCTTTCATGTCACTTCTTATTGCTTTTCTTTCCTTTATAGGTGGCTTTACATTGAGTGACAAGCCAAATGGTTTCCTGTAAGCCAAGAAACCATTTACAACGCTGGGTGGTAACCATATAACCAAACCGTACGTGCTCCCTATGTGGCAACAAGTAGGTTGGTGGAGGGTTAGTGCCCCTCCCCGTAAAAAAAAAAAGAACTCAAAGTCAAATGGCCACCCCTTACGGGATTATAGCGTCTGGCAATAGATAGATAGATAGATAGATAGTTAATTAAAAAAAAAAAAAATCGAGATTCAGAGCAAAAACTAGCTAAAGCTAGCAGAATTGTTTCACCTGTAGCTCAACAACTCACCTTAGCAGACTTTGTATAAATATTGGTTTAACATGCAAATACATTTACTTGCACTGTAAATCAATGTTTATACAAAACTGATGTCTGTCAGGGCATGTTGGTGATCTAAAGTGGAAATACCTGCTAACTTCAGCATGTTTTTGCCCTGAATCCTGATTTTTTAAAGTTAATAGTTATATTAAGCATAATTTTCTGACCAGATTTCTGATAATTAGGTGTGTATGAACCTATATGGTGAAAAAAATTATATTTTCCCATTAAAAGTGCTGGTTTGGTAAACGACTGCCGATTTGGTATTTTGTTGCACTGCAGTATTACTATAGTCTTCTGTTATTTTATCTCAGCAGTCAGGATGGCGAGAGGACAATTTCAGCCCAGGCTGGAGTAAAAAGGATAGGTAACACAGGTACTGTGCCCAATTTAACGGACACTTCGTTACAGCTGACGATGTTTCAGTGGCTTTCGTGGTGTCCATTAAATCCGATGTCCGATCTATTAAGGTCCATTAAAGCAAGGGTTTAGTAATTCTGGTATTTTGTTTTCCAGTTCCTGCTTCCATTTTTCTTTGTTAATTTGTCTTCTTTTCCTGATTCAGTCTAGTGCAATACTGTAGAGGTACTGGTATCTCTATTTACGAAGTGACCATCAATTGAAACATCTAGTTTCTTACCTTCACAGACTCCTCTGTAGTGACAGCACATTCTTATGATGTATTCCTGTATTGTTAGGTGTTTTACCCTCTGAGAATGTATGGTGTGTTCTTTATACTACCCTTTAAGTGTAACTGATCCATTGCTATTTCTTCTCTTAGCTACTGCACATGTGGAGAGGCAATAAGTACCAATATGAGCTCAGACAATGAAGATGAGGTGTTTGCTTACACTCCATTACAGCGATGGAGGTGAGTATGAATTATTTTATTTACTAGCACTAAACTAATTTGTTGCTAAGTCATTCAGGACATTAAATGATGGTTCTAATTTCATCATCTGATAGATCTGCTGGTGTGATGCAAATGCATGGTAAATGAATGCACTTGCCAAAAATTGCCTATTGTACAACAAGTACCAGCTGTCAAAAAAACATTTCACTCTAGAAATGTTAACAGTGCTTAAAAGAGTATATCCTCCTTTCAATTCTAATTTATCAAATAAAAAAAATCAATTATGAAATGAACCAAAAAACAATACTGTAATTAAAATTTTACAGGTGTACTTCAAGGTTACCAAGTGAGGGCAAGGTAGTTAATATCTTATTCATTACAACGTGGTAGTTTAGTGGTTAGAATGCCCCATTTTGAGTGATATCCTTGCAAAGGTTCAGTCTCCAAGAGTGGACTGGAGTTTTTCACTCAAGCCACTGTATGCATCTCAGCTTCAGGAAGGACCGTGGTCTGACCCTGGTGAAGTGCTGTCTACCACAAAGGGGTGCTGGATCCCAACATGATATATACTGTACTGTACTGTACCTGTAGGACGACCCCACAAAAACAGTTGCTTACCCTTGGGCAATGGGTCTGCTTGGCCAGACAGACCTGGGTTAAGCAACAACAACAAAAGCAGCTCATAATCTTGTGGTAGCTAGGTGGAGGCACCCACCATCCACTTACTTGATGTTGTGCTGCCTGCACAAGGCTGTACAATAACTGACAACCCAAATTGTATCTTGTAACCCAGGAAACCATTTACTCTGCTGGGTGGCATTCAAATAAACAACAGAATGAATAGATACCTGGTGGTTTCTTGGGTTCAGGCACTCCAACCAGATGTAGCCCATGAAGGTTGAAAGCTGAGGAATGATTGGTGGTTTACTGCTTACAGGGAAATGTGACTGGTCTCTCACATTAGCCTATATGTCTCGACTGAGTCATCTAGCCTCAGGATCCTCTGTTCCTGATTGGGCAATAAAGAAATGGATGATGAACTGATATATTGGTACGTTTGTATGTTTACGAAAGTTGATCTACTAACAGGGAGTGTATAATACTTAATATACTTTTTTTAATGTGCTGGATGGATAAGAATGTTAAGCCCACACTTTTTTCTTTTTCTCTCTTCTCTTTCTGTCTGCAGATCACAAATATCTTCATCTGAGATAGCCAAGGACAGGAAACCCACAGCAAGAATTTCACTGACTCAGACAGGAAACAAGAATAATAATGATACCAGCAGTAAGAAATTAAGAGTTCCCCTTAAAAAGATCACAGCTAGAGGTAGAGGGCATTCCAAGTTGAATAGAAGCACTCCAAAATTTGCTTCTGATGATATAAAACCTTTGCCTTTGGCCAAGAGACAGTTCCTCTATGGGGTATCTAAAGATAAAACTTTAGAAACAGCTATTAGTAGCCAAGATAACCCCAGCTGCAGTCAGCCACATATCAAGGGGGAGTGGCAGTGGGAAAAGGAAGTTAGGAAATATGCAACTAAGGGGCAAAAGAGTGCAGGACTGACTGGAAGACTGACAGGTGGATGGAGAAGAGGAAGAGAAGATAACTTCAAGAGTGTGAAGCAAGAGGAATGGGAGGACACTGTTTGCCCCCACTGCATGATGCCTTGGGACACATATGACCAAGACAGCAAACTAAAAGAATTCCACACTGATGAATGTCTGGACAAGGACTTGTCATCAAGGCCAGGTATGTGGAAAGATTGTGTTTCTTGTTTTCTGATAGTGTATTTACCAACACTGGAACCACGAAGGCAAAAGAGGAGGTATGATAACGTTGTACAAGTACGTGAAAGGAAAACAGAACAAAGAGAGACTAGCTACATAATGTTTGCAGATAGGTCAAGAAGACACACATGAAAACTGCATAAGGCAAAAGGTGATAAGAAGTAACTGTGATTTCAGTTTTTGTTTATAAAGGCTCCAACATGCTTGCATGCATCTTTCCATAGTTCTTGATCTCTAGCAGCCTCTCTGTTCAGTCCCTCATCCCTGAAGTCATAATGAATGACCTCATCCCAAGTCTTATTTGGTCTGTCCCTCAAAATAACACCCTCAGTGCTCACCCTCTGCACCCACTTGTCATCCTCCATCCTCTCATGTGCCCAAACCATCTCAATCTACCCCTTCTAATTACATCCCTTCTCTCAACTCTTCATTTGAAGTCCTAACTCCCTTGGCCTGTCATTCAAGGATGCACTACACATCCATTTAATCATTCTCATTTTTGTACATTTTAGCCTTTGAATATTCTCTTTTACTGCCCAAGGCTCACTATTCTGCAATAATAGATTACTAACACATGCTGCATACCACTATCATTTAGTAGAGAGGGAGATCCTTTTAAATGTTGGGAAATAACTCCCTAAACTTCTTCCTACCATTCCGTACTATACTGTACTGTTTTTCATTGAAAGCAACTGACCCTTGGAACCAGATACCATTTTTTTTTTTTTTTATGTGTCTGACTCTGGGCATAGATAGGCTTCTCAGCCTGCTATCAAGGCCCAACAGTTCTCCTACATACCATACACCTCTACATGTCACCACTTCGGCGCTAACACCCACCGTCCATATTGAATACATGCTAGGGCTGTTTCATACAGGACTGGTGTATTGGTATTAGCAGGGGTATTTTTACGACATGTCAGCGGGTCTTCTGGTAGATCAGTAAAGACTGGTTTTAGTGAAATTCAAATCCTTAAACTGTAGCACTGAAACCTACATTTAGTATTGTTCACTTTTTTCCCCCCAGATTGTCAACATGGACTGGACTGTAAGGAGATCTTAGAGAATCATTTTTGGGCATTTAACCATCAAATGTTGGCAACTGTACATGGGATGAAATGGTCTCCTAGTGATGACTCAGGCTATGAGGATCGTAGTGGGGAGGGTTCCTTGGGTGTGTGTAGATCAAGCTTTGCCAGGAGAACAGAGCATCCCAATCTAAAAGTGAAATTACCCTCAACTCTGCCCTGTTCCACCTCAAATGAATTTAGAGCCAGAGTGAAAATGCTGTACTCGGAGAGTGATAGTGATGAAGATGCCTTCCAAACTGAGAGTGTCCCTCTTTTTGATGACTGTGCAGATGCTCATGGTAATCAGAATAAAAGTAGTAAAAAGTCAAATGAAGTACATTGTAGTGAGAGGAGAATGGAGTGTACTGGCAATGCAAACAATATCAGCACTGCAAATGATTCCAACAGGGAGGGCATTGTAGAAAGCAGTATACAACAGAACTCAAAAACTGTGACTACCCATCAAGGTAATGAAATGAATACATCAGTGACAACAGGAGAGAATTGTGCAAGCACTCAGACAAACAACACTGACAAGGACAGCACCTCAAAAGACTTCAATGCTCTCATAGACTCAGAAGATATTCCAAATCTTGAACTGAACAATGTTTTGTCAGGAAGTGCGAGCAACAGAAGCTCTGAAGACCAAACTATTTTGTTCAGCAGAACTGCATACACTTTTGAAAGCCAATCTTGCAGTGATGCAGTGGATAGCTTAGATGAGGCAAGTAATATTTTCAGTCAGTGTACACAGGTATTTCACAACAAGACAAATACACCCAAAGAAAGTAGTAAGCAGGCACACGATGACTCGTATGATATCTCAGCTGCCAAAGTCATGTCTCAATGTGTGACTCAGAATTTCAGAAGGCAACTGTTCATACAAAAAGAAAGTAGCACAAATGAACACCGGAGAGGTACACTGTCTTCAGCAGATAGTGAATGCTTAGCTACAGATGCACTTAAGTTAACATGGGATGGTGATGGAAACCAGTCAGACAAAACTTGCTGCTCACAAGTAGAAGAGAAAAAACAAAATGAGATAGAGAGAAGAAACATGAACATTAATACCTCAACCATATTATTGCCAACAGAAAGAGACAAATTATCTTTTAAAACTCACAGCCCCCAGACAGATAAAAGTGAAAGTGCAGCTACAGAGGAACAGAGAGAGAGAGCAAAGAGAACAGATGAAAGAAAATCAGGAAAGTTAATGGGAATTTTAGGGGACTTTAAGGAAGATGGAGAATCAAGAAGTTTAGCAGGAACCTTAGAAGATTGTGTGGAAGATGAACTATTGGTAAATTTGGTGGAGGCTGCTGTAGAAAAGTATTTTGGGGGTGTTGTGGATAAAGTGCGAGAACAGAATGGTGCTTCTTTCAAAACCCCCCTCAAAACAGCTAGTCACACAGTAAACCAAGATGACAACAAAGCCACAACCTCCAGCATTCATCAGCATGGAGGATTAAACTTACAGAGTGATCAGTGCATGGCCTCCAGTCACCCCTGCATCCATTTTCACTTCCACATTGACTCTCCTTCCCCCAAGAAAGGTTAGTTTTATGATAATTTTAGTAGTTACTGGAACATGTCTGTACTTTACAGAAGACTAACCAGTTAGAGCTTTATGTATAATACCATATAAATACATCATCATCATCATGCATCATCTAATCCTGTGTTGTCCCATGAGAAGCATAGGAGCCCGAGGCTAGGCAAGTTGGTCCTGACATTTAAGATGACAGTAACAAGCCTCACTCACTCACTCACTCTCGAGTGGCATTACATGAGCAATAAACCCCAACCATCCCTTGGATGTAAACCTGCACCAGCTTTATCTGATTGGAGTGCCATAATTACCCACTAAACCACCAGGAGCCATAATTTTTGTTATATGGTTACTACCCTGCGTAGTAAATGGTTTCCTGGTGTACAGGAAACCATTTGGCCTGTCACTCAGTGTACAGTCACCTGTAGGCAGAAGGAAGAGGAAGGAAAGAAGGGCATAAGAGGAAGTGAGGAAAGATACCACAGTCCCGCGTTTTTTACATCTGTCCCATTTTTTTAATTGTGACTAAAATGTCCCGCTTTTTGAGCAAGTAATCTAAAATGTCCCACGTTTTTAAAGTTACCATTACATTACATATAACATGACCTTGTTTTATGAAATTATGATGAATTAGTAATATTATGCTTAAGCCAAACCAAATGAAATACCGAATTGTTAATATCTATCTGTCTGTTGCCAGACACCATAATCTCGTAAGGGAAGGCCATTTGACTTTGAGTTATTTATTTTACGGGGAGGGGCACTAACCTTCCACAAACCCACTTGTAGACACATAGGGAGCACGTATGGTTTGGTTATATGGTTACCACCCAGCATTGTAAATGGTTTCTTGGCTTACAGGAAACCATTTGGCTTGTCACGCAATGTAAGGCCACCTGTAAAGAAAAGAAAAGCAGTAAGAAGTGACAGGAAAGATGGGAGAAATAGGAAGAGAGGAGGGCAGGCACAGAAAAAGAATGATAAAGGCTAAGGAAGAAGTAGGCAGCACTACATCAAGTGAGTATAAAATCTATAATACTAACTGGTAACTTTGGTAGGCCCATTCACCGTACCGTACTGTATACTAGAGTTTGAGAAGTTAATGTTTGATTAGCAGCCTCAGGGTGAGGTGTTGCGCAGCTGCAGTTGCTGTCACTCGCGTAAGTCACTGTATATCTTGCTATCTATTTATCTATATCTATCTGTCTATCTATCTATCTGTCAATCTCTGTCTGTCTGTCTGTCTCTCTCTCTATACACACACACACATGACAGTGTCCCACTTTTAGCTCCAATAAATCTGGTCACCTTACAAAAGATGGAAGGAAGTGAGGACAGGGCAGCCACCCAAGAGCAGCACTACACTGAGTGAAAGGATGGTGAGTGCCCCCACCTACCGCTGTCAATCTATCTGTCAATCTTTCTATCTACGGTATCTACCTCTCTGTATGT
>JAGKTI010042185.1:0-10143 GCA_018397915.1 Birgus latro
TAGTAAAATAAAAAAATGACCTTATTTTTCTTTTATATCTGAAAGACACGGATAGGGCACGATAACCTGGCTTACAAATTTTAGAAGACTTAAGTGGAGTGTGAAGACAGTACGAGCTAACGCGTTAGCTATGTCGGGATGGCACAGTCAACGACGACACTATGTCATCGAATCATCAACGACTTGCTGATCACTAACAAGGTCGTAAATTGAGGCGCCTGAGCAAGATATGGCACTTCAGATTAAGCGCTCCTGTGGCGCCGTATCTCTCCCCTCAGTTTGGTATTCACTAAATTTTTTTACGGCACCTTACCCCGGTCGTAAGTTGTACGTACCTTAAATCGGCCGTCATCCGCTGATTTCTGCTCAGCCAATGACAAAGAATCTTAACTGAGGCTTTGTCACGATCAATCAATCACGGAGCGAACCCTCATACGAGCTGTTTACCTCCCTAATGTAAACACAAGCGCAGAGGGGAGAACATGCACAACACACATTCCTCAACCCAATAGGAGGAAGTAACACCACAAACTCACTCGGCCTACATTTCACTTGTAGCGAAATATTTAAGGGGAATAAAAACTCCAAGTCCAACAGAACCAAAGAAGAGACGTCCTAATTTTTCAAGTGACGAACTTTTAGTGGTATTTATTTCCTTTATTGTCGCTTCTTTAGCGGGCAAGCTTACCATACCCAGTGGATTTGTGATATCATATAGTGTATGCCTGTATGAGTTCTGTGTGCAAATGAATATTACCGAATCTTGCCCAACATACTGAAAGGCGGGTTTCGTTTCCCAACTTCCCAACTGGATGCTGGGTTAGGGTAGGTTAGGCTGGGTTGGATTAGGTTAGGTTATTATTAGGTACAGTTAAGCTAGGTTAGGTTTAGTTAAACACGTACAGTAGGCCAGTCCCTTCCACCATTCTAATATTTCCGATCAGATTGTCAGTCATATTATGGTTAATATTCATATGCACAACAAATGAGGCCTCAAAATATTCAAGAACTAAAAAAAAAAAAAAAATATGAAATGGAAAAAACGGCAATAAAGGAAATATTTACCCTGTTAGTTTTCATTAATGAAGTCTACAAAATAAAAACAATCATTTTTTTCCCTCACTAGACACAAGCATTACAAAGAAGCAAAGATGCTATCATAGGAAAGTATTATCTATAGGGTGAATAGTGTTAACAGAGTGAAAAGGGAAAGCAGTGAAGTGAAGAAGAAATTTCGTGATTTTAGATCACAAGTTAAGGGGAAGGCAGCCAAGGCAATGAGGAAGGCAAAGAAAACTTTAAGTAAAAAAAATGCATATTTCTGTTGTTAGTTACATAGTGCCTCTGAGGATGTAAGCTGTTTGTTCTAACTTACAGTATCAGACAAACTAAACCCATTCATGAGGCTTCATTGGTAGAGGTAGGGTTTGATTACACCACTATGGTTGGCTTGATCATACAAGTCTAAAACTAGGAAGTCATTTCCTTTTTATAGGGGGAAGGGAGGTGGAGTTGTGCTTTTGGCATAGATGAGTAAGAATCGTCTGATATTGTAAGCAATTACCTGAGAAAAGTTTCCGATATGCCATAGGTTAACGTTAATCCCATCAATCAGTAATAATTTCGTTTTGGTCTTATGGTGAGTATTCATATTGTTAAAGAAGGCATTCCTTTTGATTTTTCTTGATGCCTTATCTAGTATATTGATGCATGAAATGGTTTGTATCGCATAGGCTTTGTTTAGGTAATGTTTGTTAGGTTTAACACCTTAATTCCAGT
Source organism: Birgus latro (assembly GCA_018397915.1). Lineage (NCBI taxonomy): Eukaryota > Metazoa > Arthropoda > Malacostraca > Decapoda > Coenobitidae > Birgus > Birgus latro. The sequence continues at coordinate 1,780 of JAGKTI010042185.1, forward strand.
GCCATGTCTGAAATAAAATTATTGTCTTCATATAAGTTTAATCACCTTAGTATATCAAACTGTCATCGTTTCGCACATCCATTATCAACCCATGAACTGCCAGAAGTCTGATTTAATGTCGTGGAAACCATTAATACCGTATCAAATGCTCATCAGGCACATGGAGAGTCTAATGGGTCTCTGAACCTTCTCTCTCGACGTAAATGTCGGCGAGCTAATTACACAGCCACAATCAGCAGCTTACTGCTCGAGCGGCCCCAGGCTTTCTCGGTGGCATGTTTATTTTTGACACATTCGTATTACCTAGCAAAGAAATAAGTATGGCTACAGTTCTTAGCTGCACTAAAAACGAATATGGCACATCTTATATTTTTCTGTATGTTCAATTCCTTCTTTTATGGCGTTGATTAGAAGTGAAGAGGGCCAAAGGCAATCGATAGTCCAAGAGGTCGCATACTTGATAAACAAACTTATTCCGGGTTGTGATGTAGGTTAAGGTATGTCCCCCGACCGCTTAACTTGAGGCGCCAGATCTTTGTGCAAGATGGCCGCGCTCATGCTTAGTGAATGACTGATTCTGCCTCAGCACCGTATCTTTAGGCACCGTTAGGAGATCTGGCGCCTTAAGTGTTCAGTGAATCCAGCAACTGATATACTCAGAGACAAAATCACGCTGGATATTTATTTAAAAAAAAATCTTTTTATTCTAAAAGGATACGCTTGATTTATTGACAAAATGTCGAAATATTGCCTCAGAAGTCTGCAACTCAATGGAAATATAATTTCGACATAAAACATGATATTCCCTACTATCTCCATTAACCCCCTTGTGGTCGTATCAGCTCTGTTGATTTCCTTATTGGTTAACACAGATTATTTTATTCACTTGAGGGCGAATCGTAGCATCTGAGAGTGTTCAAAATCTTATTCAGGTTTGAATTTAGCATACAACTAATAATGATCTCATTTCCGCATTCTCATGAAGATCATTCGCATAAATCTTCATTACAGGGAGAAAATCGTATGGTCGTAGTCAAACTGTAATAACACACAGAAGCCTTCGCAGAGCACTGGTTAAGGAAGAATCATCCTAAAGCGTTCAGTACCAGCGGAATAAAATTTTGTCCAGACAGCCAGATTAATGTACGGTAAAACAAAGACGATTTTATTCAACTTCGGGAAGGCTTCTTACAACGAAATGGTTAACAAAATACTGAGGTGTCGAGTATATAATGTGCTCGGGTAACTATTAATATTCTCAGGCTATAAGGACTCAATCTCATTAAAAAAAATAAAAATACAAGCCGCATAGCGTCAGTAGAAATAGAATACTAAAGTGTTCTCGGATATGAGTGGGTTAAAGGTGACAGCATTAGCTCTTTCAGGTTTCTATGCCCCTTTTCATCTGAATGAAATCGTCTTGGAGGTAGATACAAGTAAAACAAAATGCGAGGGATGATTCGACCAGAGTAGTTAATAAAATAATGAAAAGTGTCAAGTATATAAGCCTTATGAGCACTTAATGTTCTGCGTCACTCGCTATCCTCGTTGTTTACCTTGGGAAATACCAAAGTAAGTTGGCACTTGTCTCAACCATGCAGCAAGTGTCTTGCAATTATGAGAGCCAGCATGTATCGAATAATAATAATCATTTGCAGTTACTGAAAAAATGCATCAAATTACTGTAAGCTATACAAGCCTACACAATTTTGCAGGCAATGCGCTGTGGTGGTCAGGTATTAAAGAAGTAGTCTGCTGTTCAAAAGGACGCTACTTCGATCCCGTTGTGGCGCGGGGAACAGACTGAAGATTTTAAGTTCGTCACAGCAGATTTCACTGATACTCCACAATGCCCACAGACATATTAACGCTGAGGTCCACAATACCCACCGACATATTAAAACACCCCTGTAGTCTGAATAAGACAGCCGTGACATGTACTAAATATAAATTATGGGTATCAGTGCCGAAGCAGTGATATGAGAAGGTGTAAGGCACGCAGAATGACTGCCAGGTTACAGGGAATGGACGGTCAAAGCTATGCCCAAAGTCTGATACATTAGAAGAATAAGAAGGAGCAATCGTAGAGTACAGCATCCACGCCAGCCTATTGGTCTGACAGCTGAAAATTTGATTTTGTCTGTAACCTTTAACTTCGACCGATTTTTCCCAGCATCTTTACTGAACCATTAACTTTCTCGCCAAGTTTAATCCAAATAAGATCACAGCTGTTTGAGAAGTCTTTGCCCTGTGACCTCAACCTTTGACCTCTCCAAGTGATCTAGACCACTGACGGATTGCTCTCAAAATCGAATCTCAATCCTTACCTTAAATCCTTCCAGAATGTCTGGCCTAAAATATTAAGTTAGCCTTGGCATGTGATCTTGTCCTTTGATTTATTCCCCTTCCCCCCAAAAAGGTAAACCTCTTGGCTGATTCTCAACCCATCCACTGTTTGGTTTAATACAGTTACAAAATGATTTTGCAGTTTTCTTCACACAGACACACAGATCGACATCTGACTTTATCCTGTGACCAAGGCTGTTGACTAATTGCTTTCAAAATAGAAATCCCTCGTTTTGCATTTCTCTCAATTTTTTCTCCGGGATTGGTCTAAACTGAAAAAACTAAGCTGACCATGCTGGGTCAAACTTTGACCTTCCCCTGTGATCTTGACCTTTAGCTCATTGTTCTCAAAATTATCTTGCTGACATTCCATGGCAGTCTTTCTTCTCTAGTGATGTCTGTTCTACCCAGTCCCACATTAATGACTTAGTACTAGCTGGTATGGGTTTATTCATACCAAGTCAACGGTTCACTAAAAGATCGAACTCTCCAAAATGGTTTGATAACAACTGCGCCAGAGCAACAGCCCAAAAGTCATTAGCATATAACTCTTACTCAGTATCAAAAACATCTGAATCACTCTGTCAATTTAAAATTTCTAGAAACCATGCAAAAGCTGTAACAAATCTCGCTAACTCAAACTTTCTTCAAAATCAAACATCAAAACTACTTAACAACCCTAATGACAATAGAATATTCTGGTCAACTCTCAATTCTTTCAATAATAACTTTAACAAGTCATCATCCATTCCCCCACAAAAAATCTTCAGATGGCAACATTACAAATGACCCGCGTGGGAAAACAAATCTCTTTGCCAGTACATTTGCCAGAAATTCTACGTTAGAGGAAGTCAGCCAGAACGTCCCAGTACTAGAACTTCACTCTCCCGAAATTGGTCCACTTAAAATACGGACAAGATACGCAAAATCCATCCTAGACAATTTACCAACCAACAAAGTTCCAGGCCCAGATGGAATTCTTCCAATTGTTTTGAAAAAGTGCCCAGAACTTGCCTCTGTTCTAGCAAAATTATTCAGACTATGCATACGTACTTCTTCATTCCCTAATTCATGGAAAGAAGCCAACATCCACCCAATTCCAAGGAAGTTCCTCTGACCCCTCTGATTACAGACCAATAGCTTTCACATCTTCTCTTGGTAAAGTATTTGAAATTCTAATCAATAAGCACATGGTTAAACATCTTGAATTCAACAACTTAATTAGTGATAAACAATATGGTTTTTGCCAAGAAAGATCCGCCATTGACATACTCAGTCTCCTGACTCATACCAGCCATCAATCAATCGACCAACACGGAGAAACTCATGCAGTAGTCCTTGAGTATTCTAAAGCTTTCGACAGAGTATGGATCCGTTCCCTGCTGTCCAAAGTCCCTTGCAATGGACTAATGTCTTTTGTTCCTCTGCTTTCCTCATATCTCAGTGACAGAAAAATAGGAGGAAAAGTAGATGAATTATATTCCAGTTTCCACTAAATTAATGCCGGTGTGACACAGGGATCAGTTCTGGCGCCAACCCTGTTCCTGGTTCATATTAATGATCTCTTATCTGTCACCCACAATCCCATCCATTCATATGCAGATGACTCAACACTTCACAGTTCATTCACACTCAGACACCCATTTACAAAGTCTAATATCTCTAATTCTCAACTCAGTACAGCCATCTCCACAAATCAAGACTTGTTTATGATCAGTGAACGGGGACAATTTTTGTTTGGCTTCCAATTCCATACACCCTTTTCTCAGCAATATATTTGGCGCATTATATTTAGTTGTTAACGTGGGTGGTTGCTGATACAAGTTACGATGATAATAAGAAGAAAAATTGCATGCAAAAGATTACTGAAGATTGATATGCAAATAAACCTCCAAGTGAGGGTTTCTACAGTCGCCTACGCCAATGAGAATACGGCCCAAAGTAAAAAGGAATGTCTGGGGGCGAAGGAAGTGAAGAGAGAAGAATGGGGATGAGGATGAGATGATAAATGGTATGATGGGGGTAGTGAGTAGGATGAAGGGGGGATCAGGTCTGGAGTTGGAGGTGAATGGATGGTGAGGTTCGGGGTGAGAGGAGGGAGGGAAGCTCAGGGTGAGGGGTTGGAGTGGGGGAAGGAGCGAAAAATGTGGTAGGGGTAAGATGATGTGGGAATAAACGGCCAGGGATGAAGGTGGATAAGGGTAGGATGAGGACTGAAGCGAAGGGAAGGAGCGAAGAAAAGGGAAGGGAAGGAACAGAGAGATGGGATGAGTGAATGGGCTGGGTGAAGGAAGGACGTGAAGAGGGGCTGGGATGATATACCGTAAATGTGAGAGGTGGAGTGATAAGGAATGGAAGGATTGGTGAGAGGGATAAGGGGCATGGAAAGAGGGGGTGAAACGGGTAGAGAATAGGATGATGGGGGGGGGATGAGGGGAGATAGTGGAGGTAGTATAAGAGAGAGGTGAAGAATGGGATATGGGGAGGGATTAGGAATGAGTGAGGGGAGATGAGAGAGCGAGGTAAAAGGTGGGACGGGTTATTACTAGCGAGCGAGCGCAGCAAGAAAAGCAAGCACGCGTAGTGAAGCGAAGTTTACTCTACGTTCAGCCGAGAAATGAGCAGCCCGTCACCACCTGGCCCGGCCCGACACGACCCGACACGACCGCGCTGGTTTTCAGAGGCTAACAGCTTCTACGGTGTGAGACAGAGAAGGGATTCTTCCAGCAAGTAATAGATACATTCAACAAAGTTTGTTTTTAGCTATATATTTACTCATGAGACTATAGAAAACCAGTGGAATCCCAACTATCCAAGGGAATGTACAGAGGGCTTCAATTTTCTCCACTATGAATTCGATTAAAATTTTTTTTTTGTTGTAACACTATGTTTTCTTGCATGAATTCTAAGAATTAAATATCGAATATTACGTTCATAATTTTACGTGAACGTTTTTTCTATGTATAGAGGGTGAAATCAGAAAGGGTAATCGCCCCATTTCCGAGTTTTATCACTCGATCATTAGCCAAGCGTTTACCGACACAGTTCTCACCAGAAATATTGAAAGTTTACACCAAGATGAAATTATGATGCTAGGTGTATGTACAAACGCTCTCTCGCTCGTCATGAGCTCACAAAGTGCACTTCACTGGCAGGAATAGGGATGGGGTGAGGGGCAGGGTACGGTGAGGGGAGAGGTGGGTGAGAGGCGAAGTGAGGGGACAAGTGAGATGTGGGGTGAGAGAAGGGTGTTGGGTGGTGAGAGGTTAAGTGATCGTTGAGGCGTGGGGGGGGGGAGGGTGAGGGGCGGGATGATGCGTAGGGTGAAAGGTTGGATGAAGGGAGGGATGAAGGACAGGGTGATGGGTGGAATAAGGGATGGGGCAAAAGGTATGGTGACAGGCAACATGAGGGGCAAAGTACTGGCTGGAGTGAGGGGTGGGATGCGTGACTGGGTGAGGGATGGAGGGATGGAGGTGTGGAATAAGAGGCAGGTTGATAGGTAAGGTGAGGGGTTGGGTCAGTCGTGGGGTGAGGGGCAGAATGAGGGGTGGGTTTAGGGGTTTGATGAAAGGTGGGTGAATGGAGTGAAGATGGAGTGAGGAGTAAATATGGTGAGGATGAGGGTGAAGGGTGGAGTGGAGAATGTGGTAATGGGAAGGGTGGGAGGAGGGGTGAAAGATGGGATACGGGGTGGGATGAATGGTGTGATAAGTGGTACGATGAGAGAGGTGGGGTGAGGGACATGGTAAGGCGTGAGGTGAGGGGCAGCCCGGTACTCTTCTACCCTAGCCTTACATGGACATCCCCAGTCGTACTTACCCGAGAAACCAGACCAAAGTATCTTGTCAGCTTTGGAAGATTTCTTGCAAATCCTGTATTCTTCACTAATGTGCTTTGACTATTACACGGATATAATCACTTATGTTTTAAGCATATTCCTCTAATACCGACATGTTATGCATAAACAACACAAACAGAGAGTATTAACCTGTCATGTAGAGAAATAAACTGTTAATGGCGAGGAACTAGAAAATCTTCTAAGCTGATGACAAAAGGACCCCAGTGGACCAAGTTACTTTCCCAAATGGAAATTTGTAATCTGCCATAAGGGACAGGTCATATACAGTATGTGTCAAGGAATCAGTACCATACTGTATTTTCTGTGTTTGCCGTATATAATATTTTGACATTTTTGTTACAATCAAATTTTTCTTATAGAGATGACACTATTACCATAAAACACCAAAAAATAAACGAGAAAATTCTTGGTCCAACTCTGTCCCTCCAATTCACCTGACTAGTGGTTTTCTCTTGTCAATCTTTCACTCCCCGTTCATTCACGGAACCACCTCATGATTCTTCTTGCAGCTATATATGGTATATTTTTATGAACTGACAATAGTATATTTTTAGGAAGTGAACAGCATATCGACATGATACTCTGTCACTGAGTTTGTAAGGGACTGACGTATATGTAAGAGGTTATATGTAACAGGTACTCGTAAGGTACCGAGTTGTATGTAAGAGGTAAGGGACTGGGTTGTATGTAAGAGGTAATGGACTGGGTTACAGGTAAGTGGTAAGGGACTTGTTTGTATGTAAGAGGTAAGGGGCTGGGTTGTATGTAAGAGGTAAGATACCGAAGTGTATGTACAGTACGAGGCAAGGGACTGGGTTGTGTGCATGAGGTAGCCTAAGGTTACCAGTTGTATGTAAGATGTAAGGAACTGGGTTACATGTAAGAGGTATGGTACAGAGTTGTAAAAGGTAAGGGAATGGGTTGATGTGAGATGCCTTGCCAAGTTGTACGAGGTCTGTTCAGAAAGTATCTGACCTTGGGCTCAAACAAAAAAATAAATAAATAGCTAACCTGTCGAGCTAGGATACTAATCCCCCTCAAAGTAGGCCCCTTCTGACGACACACGTAGCCCATTGCTCTTTCCACTGCTTGAAGCATTTTACAAAATCGGTTTGCGGTATCTCCTGTGTGTGCTTCGTCGCATTCGTCATAATCTCTTCTCTCGGATGAACGTTGCTTAAGACATGTTGAAGTAAGCAAGTCGCGATCCAAACTTTCTGAAGACTGTTATTACTGGAAATGAGACTTTGGTGTACGGGCACGACCCAGAAACCAAAGCTCAGTCGTCCTAGTGGAAGCGTGCAGGTTCGCCTCGGTCAAAAAAAGCACGACAGGTCTGCAGCAATGTGAAATGCACTTGCATGTTGACAGTTTTTTTTCAACTAGTGTGGTGCTGTGCGTCACAAATATGCACCAGAAGATCATACTGTCAACAAACATTACTACCTCGACGTTATCCGCCGTCTTCGTGATGCAGTTCGGTGGAAGAGACCAGACCTTAGGAAAGAGGCCGACTGGAAGCTGCACCATGACAACGCCCCTGCCCATTCTTCTCAACTTATTCAGGAATTTTTGGCTATGCACAACATCCCGCAGGTCCGGCAGGCTCCCTACTCACCAGACATGGCTCCTTGCTACTTCTGGATATTCCCCAGTCTCAAAACTCCGCTGAAGGGTTCCCGATTTGAGACGAGAGAAGAGATCATGACCAGTGCGACAAAGCATCTGCAGGAACCGAAAATCGACTTCAAAAAATGTTTCATGCAGTGGAAAGGATGCTGGGCTACGTGTGTCAAGTCAGAATGGGGCTGCTTTGAGGGGGATTAGTGTCCTAGCTTAACAGGTTAACTATTTCTTTTTTCTAAAGAGCTTAAGGACGGATACTTTCTGAACCGACTTCTTATGTAAGAGGTAATGGACTGAATTGCACGTACAAGGTAAGGGACTGAGTTGTATGTATTAGGTAAGGGGCTGAGTTGAATGTATGAGGCAAGGGACTGGGTTATATGTAAGAGATAAGGAACTGAGTTGTATATAAGAGTAAAGGGACTGAGTTATATGCAAGAGGTAATGGCTGTAGTGTAGCCCACTACTGTTCTCAGGCAGTTTTGATTCGACTTCAGTGAAACTTGGTGAAATGGTTGAGTCACCCAAAA
>JAGKTI010042187.1:0-10142 GCA_018397915.1 Birgus latro
ACAAACACCTGGACCCGCTCCTTATGCTCCTTCCCCCCCACTCACTAACCCCCCCACCAACCCTACTCCTACTTCCTCAACATCTCCTCAGCCAAATCCACCGACCCTTCCCACACCATCCAATCCCTCAACCCCTCCCATTCCACCCCATCCTAATCCACCCCAACCATTACCTCCATCATAATCTCCTACCCCTTCCCCTCCACCCCACACCACCATCTTCCCCCCGTGCTGCAGCAGCCAACACACATCGCACACACAAAATAAACATCCTTCAATTAAACATAGATGGCATAAACACCAAAAAACAACTCACACAATTCACCAAACAACAAAACATACGCACTGCCATCTTACAAGAAACAAAACTACACGAAACACAAAAAACACCTACATTTCATAATTTCACCACCATTCGACAAGGCTGGGCCGACGGCGGTGGCAATGGACTCATCACCCTGGTACACAAATCCATCACCTTTTCAGATATCAGTGCACACACAAAGTCACTTCTCCCCCCAAAATGACACCACAACAGAAATACAGTCAATTAAAATACCCACTGGTAACAAATAACATATAACAATCGCCAAAACATACATTCCCCCCTAGTCGTTCCCCACAGTACCACACAATTACTTTCCACAAATACACCACATCACTAACATACCCAACATCATCCTGGGTGGTAATTTCAACGCCAAGGCGTCGGCCTGGCATGTCAACAACCCTGACACAGACAGACAGCTGGTACTACAATACCAAACAGATAATTTTTTCATACTGAATAATCTCCATCAACATACCCATATCCCACACCAAGCCCTCCTCCTCCCATCATCCCTAGACATCTCCTTTTGCTCCCCAAACCTCTCCCCCACAACATCCTGGAGAGTGGCCAAAACCCTTGGATCTGATCACCTTCCAGTTATCATCACTATCAAAACCAGAATCACCCCAGTTGGCCACAGACACATACACATTATATGCGGGCCAACTGGGATGCCTTAGCAACTGAAACAGAACAACATTTTGAAACATTAAACAGTACATCTATCACAAACATCAACACCACTGTGCACACTTTCAGTACAATTATACAAAATGCAGACAAAAGACACATCCCTCGAGGCAACAGAAAAAGATACAATCCCAACTTCACACCAGAAATTCAAGGCCTCATCAGACAACGGGACACACAACGACACTCCCCAACACCCCATACACAAGACACCGTACGACAAATACAAGAACTCAACACTCAAATAAACAATACAATATCAGAACAGCAAACGCTAAACAGGAATAATTATCTCCAAACACCTGACCACAAAACAAACACCAGCAAACTCTACAAAACACTAAACAGCATCACACTCTTCAACAGCAACACTACGCAATCACACGCTGCCATCACAACAACAGACACCATACCTTCAAACAAACAACAAGCAAACACTCTCATCAATCACTTTTCACATGTCAGCCCTCTAAACCCCCATTGCGACGACCGACGTATCATCCGACGTAAGAGACAGTTCCCCACAGACCCAGACTTCACACCTTACACTTACAACCAGACGAAACACATCATTAGCAACCTTAACCACTCATCTGCCGTGGACCAGACAACATAAGCAACATTCACCTTACACACCTTGGACCACGAGGCATACAAGCACTCACCAACATATCAAACTACAGCTACTCACACAACATAATACCCAACATCTGGAAGCATGGCATTATCCTCACTATCCCTAAACCCAACAAAGACCCCACGTTACCTTCCTCACATCGCCCCATCACACTCCTCTGTACCCCCTCTAAAGTCACTGAACGACTGGTACTACATCTAGTTACACCTCACGCCCCCCTAGCCCCATCACAACATGGCTTTGGGCCACTACACTCCACAACACTCTTCTTACAGAACTTGCACTGAGAGTTTTTGATGGTATGAATTCAGCTAGGCCACCACACAGAACATTCCTAGTCACACTAAACATTAGCAAAGTTTTTGATGCCATCCCCTGCCACAACCACACAAACAAAACATTTAACACAACCATGCACAATGACACAAAAAGATGGCTGTCAAACTACTTAGCAGGCAGGTGTGCATATGTAATATTTGCCGGTCAGTCTTCGAACATCAGAAACTTCACAAATGGCATCACCCAAGGATCTGTATTGTCCCCTACACTCTTTAACCTATACATGCACGACATACCCACACCCCACACACCACAGATACACATAGTTTCCTATGCAGATGACATAACACTAACATGTACACACCAAAACGCAAACGCAGCTGCACACATCCTCCAACCTTACCCCAAAACACTATACGAATGGTTCATCACAAACAAGCTCAAAATAGCCCCAGCCAAATCTACAGTGACCCTTCTCACAAACTGGACGGCAGAACGCAGTCACATTCCACACCTCACCATAAACAACACTCCCTTACCACACACACACACACACACACACACACACACACACACACACAAAATCCTTGGTGTAACATACAATACATCAATGTCATTTAAACAACACATCACAAACATTAAAAATAAAATAACACCAAGTCTCAATGCCTTGAGGTCACTTGCCCAAACAACATTTGGACACAACAAAGAAACCACCACCACAGTAAACAAACAGTATATACGTTCTTTGATGAATTATGCAAGCCCTGCTTGGGCTCCTAACCTCACTAAACACACTATAACACTCTTCAGGCCATACAAAACAAGGCCCTAAAAATATCACAGGCTGCACAGCTACTACACCCACAGACCACCTACAGCAAGAAACCAAAGTCCTCAAAGTCAAGGATCATCTAGACATGAGAGGCACCCAAATTCTTGGTGCAGCCTCCGCAAACCAACAACATCCACTACGCTACATGGCAGCACATCCACACACACACACACCAAGGAACATCAAAACAACACTCAGCACAGGATATCATACACAAATACTATAATCTCTCCCCACTTGCCTGCCTCAGACCAGCTTCCAGAAGCATATTCATTCTCAAATCACTCGCCGCTCCATTCAGTCACTTAAAGACAACACACAGCTGTATGACGGCCTCCTGATACCCACCCTTCTGAATCCTATCTCCCTCGTGAGGACAGGGTCCACCTGGCCAGGCTGAGATGTGGGCTCTTATCAGAAGAGTTTGGATGACTCCGGTGGTGTTGCTTGTCCAGGATGTAACACAGCATCCCATACTATTAAGCAAATCATTATGGAAGACTGCATCACACACAATCACCTACGCCAACAACACAACATACACTCCTTGAGAGCTCTGTCGGAAAGCCCGGTCTCGGCCATGGCCTTCCTTAAGGACTCGGTGTAGTTCGGTCAGACTGCCTAGGGAACAACTACTACGACTACTACTACACACCAGCACTGTCTGCCCACCTTCTGCTGTCTACAGATGGACTGCTCAGGGACCCTACTGCAATATTACGTTTTTTTTTTATTGGCTACAACAGTGATAAGAACGGGGAAAAGAAAAAAAAAAGCAACGACAGACATCACCACTGTTCCCTCATCTCAGCGCTATATAAAAAAAATAAAAAAAAAGACACACCACTCAGACTCTAACAGTAGTTTCTCTCGTTCTTGTTTTCCTCTACAAAGCGGTATAAAGAAAAAGAAAGAAGAGGTAAAATGAAAGAAAAAAATCCAACATAACAGCATCATCATCAACACCATTTCTTCATCAAGACAAAAGCTGCTTCGGGACACCAGCGTAATATTCCATGGTTTTTGTTTTAGTGTACGAAAGAGGTAAGAAGACTGAGAAAACGAAAATACAAAAGAATAAACCGCAACACAACAGCAGCTAAGATCAACATGGTTCCGTCATCACCTCCATGTACACAACGGCTGCTCGGTGTGGCAAGTATAAATTTCCAAGGCTTTGGTTTTAGCCTACGAAAGCGGTTGTTGTTGTTGTTTTTGTTGTTCTTGTTTTCGTCCCAGGCTACTATGGACGTCAACTCGGTGGACGTCAGGCTGAAGTTATACTTTTCTTGCAGTCGGGGGATAGGTATGGCGTTGAAGGACGTTCGTATCAATTGTAACATTTGTGCGTGTGGACAGTGAACTGAGTGAATTGTTCTATTTGAAGGTTGGAACTGAAACAAGGATGTGTCATGTATCCATGGTTGTTCAATCTGTATATGGATAGAGTTATAAAAGAGATACAAGGAAGGGCAGTGGATGTTGGAGCGGCCCTTATGAGAGAGGGCAGTGTTTGGAAACTCCCTGTACTGTTGTTTGCAGATGATACTGTGTGTTAAGTGGAGACGAAGAGAAACTGCAAGGCTTGGTGAATGAGTCTGGGAAAGTGTTTAAGAAACGGAATCTAAAAGTGAATGTAGGGAAGAGCAAAGTTATAGTCTTCGAGAGACTTGAAGTCACTGAATATACAGTGAGGTTGGATGAGGAGGAATGGAAAATGTGAGTGAGTTCAAGTACTTGGGTAGTGTGATGAGTCAGGATGGAAGTTTAGAGGGTGAAGTGCTTGAAAGGGTACAACAAGGAAGAAAGGTTGCTGGTTCTTTGAAAGCAGTGGTGAGAAATAGGGAAGTGAGCATGGAAGTAAAAAAATTACTGCGTGACAGTATTGTGATACCAACTCTAACGTGCGGAAGTGAAGCTTGGACCTTGTTGGAGAGACACAAGTCAACAGTGAGAGCAGTGGAAAAAGGTTATTTGAGAGGAGCATGTGGAATCACATGAAGAGACAGAATGACATATGAGGAAGTGAAGAAGAGTTGTGGTGTGGACGTGGATGTCATGGGAAGCGTTATAGGAGAAACACATTGAGGTTGTTTGGCCATGTGGAGAGGATGGAGAGCGAGAGACTGACGAGGAGAGTGTATGTGAGTGAGGTTGAGGGGGCGAGGGGGAGAGGCCAAGGATGAGATGGAGAGATGTAGTGGAAAGGTATTCAGAATGTGAGAGGGGGATGTGAGCTGGGAGCAGGGAAGTGAAATGGGGGGGGATATGGCAACATGGAGGCGATTTCTCTGTGGCCACCCTTTACGGGATTATGGTCTGGCAATAGATAGTTAGATAGTATATCAGCGCCACACGTGAAGACGTCCATCTCCAGCAATAACAACAACAAGTACAAGACAAAATGAAAGAGTAACCACCACCACGACCAACAACAACCACGTCTCATCACTCTCCGCCACACCGAAAGACATGATAAGTTTTCAGGGTTTTTACCGTAGTATATGACACAAGTAACAAAAAAAAAAAGATAAGAAAAACAGTAACGAACAAAGACGATAGAGAGCTTGCACCGCCAGCACAACACTCACCATAACCAGGCAACAACACCTGCCTTATCTTTGCTATACTGACACACTTGCACAAATGTCAAAAGCTTCCCATAATACGGTGGTAAAAGCTGAGTTAATATATTTCTGTCTCTCTGTCTATCTACCTATCTATCTATCTTCTGTCTATCTATCTACATCTCTATCAATCGGTCTGTCTGTCAGTTCATCATGCAGTCCTTTAGTGTGGCATCAGTAACGCAGGAACCAAGGTTAGGGCTACTGAGTCCGGCCATTTAAAGCGATAAAGATGAGTTAGTCTTTCCTGAGTGGCATTATAAGAGCAATAACAGTAATCCTTATGGACTACATCCGGCTGGACCACCTTAACCCACTAAATCAACAGGCGTCCATTTGGTTACATGGTTTCCATCCGACACAGTAAATTGTTTTCTGGGCTAAAGGAATCCATATGGCTTGTCATCCAGTGTAAGGTCACCCGAAGGTAGCATTACATCACAGGAGTGGATGGTGGCCGCCCTAACCCACCCAAATTCTGGAAAAAAAAAAAAACGACCACTATCACAATTCGCCAAGGAGCTCTGGCCCCGCCTTAGTCTTTTCTTGACCTTAATCTTAGACCTTTGTCAGTTAAAATGTAATTACTCTTTCCGCTGGTGGTCAATCCTTATACTAATTTGGTACCGGTGTACATCTAATACTATTTCCGTAATACTGCTTACATGCATACAGTCATAAATACTTGCATAAATACACACGTACACTCGGAAACCACAATCTCTAGCCCACCCGGGTCGGAGCCGGAGATTAGGACCGGGTCCTTTCTGGACGGCGGACCACTGTGACTCTCATGGGGTAACACACACACGTGCACACAAATTATGAATCCTTGGAAGTTTTGCTGTGTCATTGTGTGGGCCTTTTGATGTGCATCCTGGTAACCAGTCAAAGTATGGATACACAGGTGACAATAAATATTAATATAATACAGCTTTTTGCTGCATACCTTTCAAAATATGGTGATAACAAGTGAACGTGAGGGAAAACTCCCACACACTGGAGTTACGACACGAAGATTCGAAGCACCGCCATTCAGGTGAGCCACCTGACGTCGTGCATGGAAGGCCTGCTGTTTCAGAGCAGGTATGGTGCTCAAAGGGTATTTATCATCCCTCTTTATTGGAAATAAGGACGAATCATATTCATAATCCCTCTTTATTGGAAATAAGGACGAATCAGGGTTGTGAGCAAAATAACGAGATGCTGACAATGACCAGTGGCTGAGCTGTCTCCGACGGTAAATGGTAAAGTATTTTCATGAAACAAATGCCGAGAATGAAGCGTGATGTTATCACACACACACACACACACACACACACACACACACACACACACACACACACACACACACACACAGACGCGGGTCACGCAATGCTTCTCTACTCTATGGTCTTTGCGACCACAGTTTCATTTACTCTCGCCTTCTGACTGACATCTGCTCCAGGTGAGTCTGCATCTCAACTCCTACACTCTGTACATATACACTGCCAGCATGTGACAGCCGTATACTACAGCCTTGTGACCTTGCCCACCCCTCTCAAACCCTTCCTCTCCTCATTCATTCCCCCCTCTCGTTGTACCCACAAACACGAACTCACACACACATCCAACACACTACACCCTATCTTCCCCCGTCCTTGCTATCTTTGCCCACCCCGCCGTAGGATTTCCTGACACTCCGCTACCGGCGAACCGAACCCCGAGGGAAGGCCGTTTAGGGCCGCCACGATGGGGGTCACTTGGTGACTGGGGAGCCAGGAAGTGTCAGGGAGACAACCAGCTGCTTGGAATAGGTTCCCCTTGGGGGGCAGTCCGGTGCAGGCACCAGGGTCCCTCTTCACGACGCCCTTAAGAGGGCGGGGTAGGTCAAAACCCAATGCCTCTGACCACCGGCTAGGTAGACCTGGGCATTCTTTCTCTCTCCCCATTAATCATGAGCTCCACAGAGTAACTTAACTCCGCACCCACCCCGAATGGAGCGATGAGTAGGCAAGCTCCCTCCAGCCCCCCAAAACAACCCAACTGTGTGAAGAAACCATGACTTATCGGTCCCTCCTCCACGGACATGACCACAAGCTTCGACCAGGATGACTTTTTTTACTCCACCCCAGATAATGCAACATCCATGGATACTGGAGAGACACCTGCCACATCCACCAGCACCAAGACTGACCCAGCCTCAACGGACCCAGCACTTCACCAGTCACACCCAGACCCTACTTTCTGCGGATCTAAGCCCCGGCGTCGACTCTGCCTCAGGAACCACCGAAAAAGATGACGGCTTTACGCTAGTCACCAGGGGAAAAAAAGGACCCCACAAACGGGGCAACCACCGTACAGCCAACGCCTTCTGTATGGCACAGAACCATGAGAATGCGGGAAACGTCCCCCCCCTCCCCCTGCCACCAGCCGACTCGCTCGGACACACCGCAACTCCCCAACAGCTCGGCCCCCTGCTGTATCGGTAAAACCCCCACCAACCAGACTCCAACAACCCAGCATTTCTAGTCACGGGCAACGACTCCTTTCCAGCAACTTACAGTATCGTCTCGGCCCTGGAAGACGAAACTTACAGTATCGCCTCGGCCCTGGAAGACGAGTTTCCCCACCTCACGTTCTCCATTCGAGAGAGGATGGACCTCAACACAGTCCTTATCCCCCGGAACGACACCACACGAGACGCCCTGTGAACCATCACTTCAGTAACCGGGAAGACAATTCAGATACAGGAAATCGACATCAATCTGACCACCCGCAAAGCAACCCTCATGGGCTACCCCGTGTACCACCCCTTAGAGCCCATCCTCAAACACCCCCAAGTGGAAGGTGCAACACGTTGCCGAGTCGCCAGCGGAGAGCCCACCAGGCAAGTTATAGCCACACTGAGAGGAGTTATCCCTCAGAATCTTCAGCTTGGCAACTGGGGCACCTTCTACCTCAGGCCTTACACGCCCGAACCACTTCGTTGCTTCAAGTGCCAGCTGTCTGGCCATCAGACCAAATGTGCTCGCCCTTCAACGTGCGCAATGTGCAGCGGCAGGCACGAGACCCATCAGTGCCTCGAGAAATTCAAAGCCAAACAGCCAATCTCGGCAAAATGCCCAAACTGCAATGGAAATCACCATGCATGGAACAAGTCTTGTCCAGCACGGTTGGAGAGAGTCCAGAAAGGAACAGAAAGACAAGTGCAGTGGGTACGGTACAGGAAAAGCAGATAACGTCCCCTGCCCCACCAGACACCTTCATTTGGCAGCAGCAAAAACAGTTTATACAGTCTATACAGTTTTACGAATTTGTGGAAAAGTCTCCTGACTCTGTCTGCCTCTGTCTGTCTGTCTCAACATTATGTTTTTCTTATGAATATGATACTTTCCTTAAAGTATGATGTTTTATTTTTTCTCTGGTTTCGACTTTTTTTCCACACCACCTTTGAGGTAAAAGTCAAGGCGCGTTTATTTTTTAGAGGTTTTCCCCAGGAGGCCTAATCCTCTCTCTGATCTTTTATCTGAAAATTCATCATCAGAACTTTCTGCAATGTTGACTATAAGCGAATCCACATAATGATCGACCGCTATATCTTGTTTTCCATCTTCTTCTTGAAGGTGTTTACCATGTTGAACTGCCTGCATCCAGCCGTGTGGCGTGACGTAACTCAAAGCTTCTTTAACAAGAGGTTTTAGGTCGGTCATTTTAAAGGTTTCTTCTTGGCTCTGTAGGACTTTACTTGAGCCCAAATGAGCTCAATAGGGTTGTACTGGCAGTGATAAGGTGGTAATCTTACAACCCTATGCTCTGCTTCTTCTGCAATCTTGTCAATGCGATACTTTTTGCCGACAGAAAATTTCTTTGCAAGTTAGTACAGCCCCACTTTTAGCAAGTCATCACTGGGCTGAACACCCTTCTTCTTAAGCCAATCTTTAGGTCTGCTTTCCTCCAATATAAGCTCAGAACTTTTTCAAGTTGTACAGAATGGTAGGGAGCGTTGTCCATGATAATTATCGAGTTGGGTGCAATGTTAGGCAGCAACTGCCTCTTGAACCATTCTTCAAAAACCGCAGAATTCATCTGCTTGTGATAATCTCCGTCATTTATAGCTTAAAAAATTAATTCAGCATTGTTGACGAAGCCATCTTTCGTTCCCGCGTGCAGAATAATGAGACAACTTCCTTTTCCAGTGGGTGGTTGTATTCCTGTTCCTTCTTGAGATGTAGTGTTTGTCCAACATAGTCCAACAGTGTAGTTCTTGTTCACCCAGGTTTCATGCAGATAGACAGTGCTCTAGAAAGACTGCTTAAGATGCCGCATTTCTTGCAAAAATCGGGTTTGAGCAGCAACAACATCACTCCTTTCCATCAACTTCTCCATACTTGAAACCAAGCTCTATGAGAATCTTGCACAGGGACTCAATGCATCAATTTAAGATATTTTCCTTAAGATCTTCCTTTATTTTATGAAGTGTAAGGATCTCCTTCCTTTCATAGAATCCTAAGACGGTTCTTCTCACCACACGTTTGTCGAAGTCGTCTAAATTAGTGACAGATGTAGAGCGCTTCTTTGTTAGTGAGGAGAATACAGGCTGTTCTGGTGACTTTTGGTAATGCAAGCTTGACTGAAGGAAGAGCAGATTCGTCTGACTGTTACTTCGCTCACGTTGGTGGCTTTTGCTGTTTGGGCAACAGCTTTTGAGAGATCAATTATAGGTCCTCTGTTTGCCTTCTCTTCTAAAAAATACTTATTTAC
>JAGKTI010042188.1:0-10142 GCA_018397915.1 Birgus latro
TGGGGGATGATAATTGGGTACAGAGGGTGAGAGGTGTTAATATTGGAGGAGGGGTTGGGAGGGGTAGACCTTCTCGGCCTACCCCTCCCCCAATGGGACGAGGTCATTAAGTGTGACTTAAAGGTTAAGGGACTGAACAGGGAGGCTGCCAGGGATCGAGCAACGTGGAGAGGCGCCATTAGGTGACCAAGGCTGATGCATGCAAGCATGTTGGAGCCTTCAAAAACGAAACGAAACGATTAGGTGAATATTGATACAGTAAAAAACAGTGGCACAAATAAAGATTAAGGGAAAAAAAACACAGACACATTTACTTTATTGTTATTTTACTTGCACTCACCTGCTTGTTGAGAGGTTCCTTGTTCTTCCTTAGGGGTATAATGCAACATAACAGTAACCAAAGGTACTGATTTTCATTACAATACCATATATTCTTCCCCTGAATTGTTCTAATTAACACTTGGTTGGTTAACTCTAAAATTTAACTCCATTAGGTGGATACTGATACAGTAAAAAACCTGGCACAAATAAAGGGTGAGGGAAAAAAAAAAAACACACATTTACTTTATTGTTATTTTACGTGCACTCACCTGCTTGCTGAAAGGTTCCTTGTTTTTCCTTAGGGGTATAATGCAACATAACAGTAACCAATGTTACCGATTTTCATTACAATACTGTATATTCTTCACCTGAATTGTTCTGACTAACACTTGGTTGGTTAACTCTAAAAACTAACTCCATTAGGTGCAGTGGTGGATTAAGGGGGGGGCTGACTGGGCTGCAGCCAGGGGCCCCCAGTATTTGGGGCGCTCCCAATTCCTACAGTTTCTCAACAGAAAATCTGATACAAAAGGTGGAGACGGTAGCTCGCTCGGTAGGGAGTTGGCTTGCGGTTCTGTGGGACCCAGGTTCGAATCCTCGCTGGTGCTGGGAACAGTTTAAGGATTTGAATTTCATTAAATCAGGCTTTACTGATCTACCAGAAGACCCGCCGAAGTGTCATAAAAATGACCCCGCTAATACCAATACACCAGTCCTGTATGAGACAGCCCTAGCATGTATTCAATATGGACGGTGGGTGTTAAGCGCCGAAGTGGTGACATGTAGACTGTAGGAGGACGACTGGGCCTTGATAGCAGGCTGTGAAGCCTATGCCCAGAGTCGGAAAAAAAAAAATAAAAAAAAAAAGTAACCTAAGGGGAATGCATGATTAAGGGCCCTCCAGGGGGGCCCCTTCCCAATCCCCCATAACAAACCTTCCCTCAGGTATTCCCCCATGGCTACATTAACAATATATTTAGGTTTTCATTATATAAAGTAATAAAAATAACAATAGGCCTACATACAACTTAATCCCCAATCAGTTGGCTGCTGAATACAATGATTTTCGATCTGAATAAAATAATTAAGACTCGCTTCGCTCGCCAACTATTTGATATATGGGCCCCCACCTGAAGTTTAGCCAGGGGCCCCATGCACTCTTAATCCGCCCCTGATTAGGTGGACATTGATACAGTAAAAAAAAACGTGGCACAAATAAAGATTAAGGGAAAAAAACACAGACACATTTACTTTATTGTTATTTTACGTGCACTCACCTGCTTTTTGAGAGTTTCCTTGTTTTTTCTGAGTGTCCTTATGGTGCTGTCAGGAGCCCCAGTCAGGCAACGTATCTCAGGGGCTTTCAACCCCTCCTAAATGAGCTGCAAAATCCTCTGCTTCTTGGCTGCACAAAAAACACAATGGTGAAGGGGTCTGTAGTACCGCCGCTGTACTGATAGAGGGCAGGATGGTCGCAAGATGGCCGCCAACAAGTGAGCATCGGTATGCGTTGTCTGCTGAGTGTCGGCTGCCGGCTGGAAGCGGCGACGAAAATTGGGAAAAAGTGACGAAGTTTGAGACATGTTGAAAACTTTTTTCTATCGCAAAAAATGAAGCGTCAAAGTAAAATGCGAGGAAATACGAGGACTTACTGTACATATGTATATATACACACACACATATATATAGACATATGTAAATCTAAAGACGTTAATGATGAGGGAGCAGTAAAATTCATGTTTTCATATTTAGTGCAATGTGTGAAAAAGGTTTTATGACCAATTAAAAAAAAAAAAGGAGCCGAGGGTCTTAGTGGGTAAAAAATTTAGCTCTAACAGTATGTGAAGACTTTATGTGTTGATATAAGAGGATAGATAAGATAACTGTGAGTTCAGTTTTTTCAAATTATTCTATCATACAAATTATACTGCTCGGCTGACTTGTTTATTATTCAGGATTAATGCATTAGTGCTTATCAGAGATGTTGTACACTTTTAGGCTTAGTGGCAATCCTTGGTGGTTAAAACTGTGAGGAGTACTGGGGGGCAAAATTTCTCGGTTAGGTTAGGTTACGATGCACTTAATGTGTCCAGTCGGCGAGATCGTATGTAAACGCACTGCCTTGGGTGTCTTAAGGCGCACATACGAGGTGCTACCCAAAAGTTCCAGTAATTTGAATACTGGTGGAAAATAAGTTACCTTACCTCCTAGTTCTCACTGTTGTCTTCGAAGTAGTCTCCTTGGGCATGTATACGTTGGTCCCAGCATTTTTTCTACAAGTATACACATCCCTGGAAGGCTTCAGGCGTGATGGTCTTGAGCACCTCCTGTGATTCTGACTGGATCTCCTCAACTGAGTCAAATCAATGCCCTTTCAGTCGTAATTTCAGCTTGGGAAACAGGAAAAAGTCGCAGGGGGCAAGGTCAGGCAAATAGGGTGGGTGGGGAATGACTACTGTGTTAGTGGAAGCCAGGAACTGCCAGACAACAATTGATGTGTGGGCAGGGTCATTGTCACGATGCAGGACCCAGTCCTTGTTCTTCCACTGTTCTGGACATTTGCGGCAGATGTTCTCCCTCAGACACTGCGAAACTTCACATTAAAACTTTCCGCTGACAGATTGACCGGGAGGGACAAATTCCTTGTGAACAATCCCTTGGATATCGAAGAAAATTATCAACACTGACTTGACAATGCTGTGTCATTGGTTAGCCATTGGAAAACCACCAAACCACCACGTAACAATGGTAAGCGTAGCTCGACAACACATCCGCTCACAGACACGGCCGGGGCCAAACTGATGCACATGGGGTGCTGCTGACTCCTCCTAGCGGCAAAAGGCAAAACTGCAAACAGTTGGCTCTCTCTCTCCAAATTACTGGAACTTTTGGGTAGCACCTCGAATTTGTAAAGCAATCTTTGTATTTTACACGATTTTGTCATGTTTTAGCATGAATTTGATTCTACAGGAGCTTCTGCATGACCTATCTCGTGTTGTATGAAGATTGTACTGTACTACAACTAGGTAAATATAACTACAGTGGGTAAATACATGGAAAACTGTGCAACAATGACAACGAAGAATATACATGGAAAACTATGCGACGATGACAATGACAATGAAGACTGATGACAATGACAATGAAGACTATGATGACGATGATGATGATGATGATGATGATCCACCACCACTAACCTGGCCAGTGAGAGTGAGTGTATCCAGCAGGGTCAGTGCAGGTTTGGCTGAGTGGCTGGAAGACATCCTCCCACCCAGCCTTATTGTAACGCCAACCCCTTGATTTGAGGATGAGAGTGCGGCGGCTGCCATAGGCCACAATAAAACAGTACACTACATGATGGATCTGGCACCCGTAACCACACCCCTGCAACACAAAACCCACATCAACCATTTCTATAGAATGACAATTTTTTCGTCTTTACTCTTGCTGCTGAAGGACAATTTTATGCCATTTACTACAAAGACAAAGCAGAATGAACTGTAGGGTACAAACAGGAATGGAAGAGTCTGGGAAGTAGAGAACAAAGAGGAGGCCTACCTCTCCCTCCCTCCCTCCTTTCCAACTAGCCCTCTTAAACATCAACACATCTTTTCTATCTATCTCTCTATACCCAGACACCTTAATTCCATAAGAGGTGGCCACAAACAAATTACCACTATATCACCTCTGTCCTCCGCCATTTTGATGTCCTCCCCCCAGCCAACACTCCCCAATCTCACATACCTCTCCACTCCATTCTTTCCATCTCATCCTTGGTCTCTCCCTCCCTCTCCCCCCCTCCATCCATCTCATTCACATACACTCTCCTTGTTAGTCTCTCACTCTCCATCCTCTCCATATAGCCAAACCATCTCCATGTATTTTTCATAACATTTTCAATCACATCCACATTTACACCACAATGCTCCTTCACTTCATTTGTCAGTCAGTCTCTCCATGTAACTTCACATACTCCTTTCAAATACCTCATTTCCACTTCTCTCTCTCTTGGCTTGTATCCTTCCAACAAGGTCCAAGCTTTGCTTCCATACGTCGAAGTTAGTATCACAATACTGTCATGCAGCGACATGCACACTTTCCCATTTCTATTACTATCAAAGAACCTGCAACCTTCCTTCCTTGTTGCACCCTTTCAAGCACCTCATCCTCTACACTTCCATCCTTACTCATCACACTACCTAGGTACTTAAATGCACTCATATTTTCCACTTCCTCATCATCCAACCTCACTCTACATTCAGTGACTTCATTTCTCTTGAAGACAAGAACTTTACTCTTCCCTACATTCACCTTTAGTTTCCATTTCTTACACATGCTCCCAAACTCACTCACCAAGCCTTGCAGTTCCCCTTCATCTTCACTTAACAATGCAGTATCATCTGCAAACAATAGAACAGGAAGTTTCCAAACACTGCCCTCTCTCATTGGGGCTGCACCAACATCCACTGCCTTACCTTGTATCTCTTTGATAACTCCATTCATATAGACTGAACAACCATGGAGACTTGACACAACCCTCTTTCAATCCAACATTCAAACAAAAAATTCACTCAGTACACCATCAATATGCACTGCCGCCTTAGCACCCTCATACATACTCTTCACGGCATTCAACAGCTTCCCATTTACTTTATATTTTCTTAATATTTTCCACATTACTTGTCTGTCCACTCTGTCATAAGCTTTCTCCAAATCCATAAAGGGTGCATACAGCTGTTTTCTCTTCTCTAAAAACTTTTCCACTAAAAACCTAAGGATGAATATCTGATCTACACAACCTCTTCCCTTCCTAAAACTGCCCTGTTCTTCTCCAACTAATTCTTCTGTTATTCCCTAACTCTGTCAATAAGTATCCTACCATACTGTTCCGTCCCACATCCCCACACTGCCACAGGCTCCAACAGCAGTAGTTCAGTATAGGAAGGACGTTGCCCAGTGAGTTGTTCTTCATATGGTCAGCCTTTAGGTGTACAGCAAAAATAAACACTGGCTTCGTAAAGTTCACTGTCATTATTTTCCAAATAATTCCACGTAATGCTTTGTAACTTCACTTCACTTCCCACCAGCACTGGAGCTATAAAAACTTTACAAACTGCAGTTGCACTTAATAATCAACA
Source organism: Birgus latro (assembly GCA_018397915.1). NCBI lineage: Eukaryota > Metazoa > Arthropoda > Malacostraca > Decapoda > Coenobitidae > Birgus > Birgus latro. The sequence goes on from JAGKTI010042188.1 coordinate 5,460, forward strand.
ACACTTCACACTAAATGCTTGACAACACTTCACTGTTATTACACTTCACTGTTTTCAAAAGTACCAAAACTATACAAACTTCTACAACACTTCTCTGTTTGCCAACAACACTTCACTGCTTTCAAAAGTACCGAAAATATACAAACTTCACTGACACGGCACCGACACCCAACTATACTTCACTCAAACAGACCAAGGCCCAACTAAACCTCTATTGTCTCATCCCCATCCTTATATAAACTTGCACTGTTCAAGAATCTTGTAGCACGAACTCGATGGTGCAACAGTTAACAGTTACCAAAGAGACAACCAAAAAATGCCAGTCTTCTTACATTACATAACACTCTAAATTATTTACTAAACTTAAATTAAATTACATAATTTAATGAACAATCACATAAATAAAACATTATAGAGAAAAAGAGAATAAAAATTAATGCATAACTTACAAAATAACTATACTCAAACAGCAGGCAAACTGGCAACTCTGACTCGTACTGATACTGGAACTAGCCTACTGTACAGAAAACACCGAGACTCTTCGAGATGGTTCCCATTCACCTAACTGGCAAATCTCACTTCGTAACACTACCCCCTCCCTAGTTCTTTGTTGTCCCGACAAAACTGCACAATATCTACAAACATAAAACTTAATCCTAATGAAACATCTAACTATACACAAAACAATCCTTCAGCCTATCAGGTCTTCTTCTGTGCCGCTTCCGACGACGTCCTTGCTCCTCCACACAGTCCACTCCTCCTGGAGGGTCTTCGTCCTCTTCCCAATTCACTTCTTCCCTCAGGAAACTGTCACCATCCTCTTCCACTTCAGCTCCGTGGTCCTCCTCAACATCTTCAGCTGTGGGAGAGCATGATCCCTTGGAGACGCCCCAGCTGTACTGTCCTGGCCCATGGTTCTGCCACAGACTACTCCCATGTACCACATTTGGGCGAGACTTCCTGCCACGACGAATCCGATACTTTACGTCTGACAGGCGGTCCAACACAGTGTAAGGCCCGTCCCATGGGCTCTGCAGCTTCAGTGACTGTCCCTTCTTTCGCTGAGGATTGTATAACCAAACCTGATTGCCATCCTTGAAGCTCACCTCACTTGCCTTGGTATCATACTTGTACTTCATTCACCTCTCCTGAAAACCTGAGGGCTCCTCGCACTTGACGATGTACCTCAGCCAGCCTTTCTTGAAGGTGCTTCACATAGCCAGTGGTGTCTGTAGGCAGCTCTTCACCAGGTGGTCTTCCCATTAACAAGTCAACGGGTAAGCGTAACTTGTGGCCCAACATCAGTTCTGCAGGGGTGTAGCCGGTAGACTTATGAGATGCAGAACGATATGCCATCAACAACGCAGGTAATTTCTGGTCCCATTCTGTTTGTCCATCCACGCAGTACTTGGCCAGTTCTTGTCCTAGGGTCCAGTTGAATTTCTCCACCATCCCATCTGATTGTGGTCTTAGTGGGGTCGTCCTGGTCTTCCTGATCCCCAATAACTGACAGCACTCACGGAACACAGCAGACTCAAAGTTTCTACCCTGGTCTGAATGTAGCTCTTGTGGTATCCCAAAACGACAGAAGAACTGGTCAACTAACACCAGAGCAACAGTCTCAGCCTCTTGATCAGGGATGGCATAGGCTTCTGGCCACTTTGTGAAGTAGTCCATCGCGACACATATATATCGGTTTCCTCTTTCCATGAGTGGAAAGGTCCAGCAATGTCCACTGCAACTCTTTCCATCGGTGCACCCACCTGGTACAGCTGAAGAGGGCCGCAACCACGTTTCTTGGGTCCCTTCTTGGCACAGCACACATTACAGGACCGACATCACTCTTCAACATCCGGACGCATGCCAATCCAGTAGAACCTCTGTCGCAGCCGGCTTAGAGTTTGCTTCACTCCCAGGTGTCCACTAGTGATCTGGTTATGGGACTCATCCAAGATCTCTGACCTCATCTTCTTCGGAACCACCAGTTGCCAATACTTGCTGAGACCTTCGAGTGTCTCCCACTGCCACTCCAGTAGTCCATTATTCAAACGAAGAAGGTCCCACTGACTCCAGTAGGTCTTGATGGCAGGGCTTAACTAGTAAATTTCTTCCCAAGATGGTCGAACTGTACTCCGCTGCAGCCACTCTATCACTGGCTGTACATCTGCATCCTCTTCAGGTCTGCTTCATCTGACATTGGCCCTATCACTGCAGTACAGCTTCATTTCTTATCATGATCTTCCTTTTTACTGCACTGCCGGCATTCCAGATCACAAGGCCAATGACTCAAACTGTCAGCATTGCCATGTACCCGTCCAGGATGGTGCTGCACCTCATAATTGTGCCGGTCTAGCTTCCCGAGCCAACGTGCCAGGTGTCCTTCTGGATTCTTTAGCGTTTTCAGCCACTTGAGTGCCGCATGGTCCATCCTGATGATGAAGTTTGACCCATACAAGTAGGGATGGAATAAATCAAGGCTCTTCATCACTGCCAAGAGCCCCTTACGGGTCACACAGTAGTTCCGCTCTGGTGGGCTCAGCTTCTTGCTGTAACATGCTACCACATATTCTTTTTCATTCTTCTACTACGACAGGACTCCACCAATACCATGGTCACTAGCGTCATAAATGGCCGACTCCGATCAGGGTACGGCAATACTCGAGAGCTTGCCAATGCATGTTTGAGTTCGCCAAAGGGTTTCCGAGTCTCTGCTGTCCATGCAAACTTCTGTCTCTTCCCCAACAGCTTGTACAGAAATGCAGCTATCGTCACAAAGTCCTTGACAAAACGCCGGTAGTAGGTAAACAAGCCAAGGAAACTCCGTAGCTCCTTCACACAAGATGGAACCGGCCAGTTTTCCACAGCTGCCACCTTCTCCGGGTCAGTATGGATGCAACTTTTACCTCCAATGTGTCCCAGGTACTTTACTTCCTTCTGAAACAAGTAGCACTTCTTGGAGTTCAGCTTGAGGTGCATTGCGCGAATCCTGTCCAACACCTCCAACAGCCTCTCTAATTTCTGGTCGAAAGTCCGTGCAAACACAATTACATCGTCCAGATAGATGAGGGCCATCTGCCAGTGGAGGCCTTCCAGTACGCAATCCATTAGACACTCAAAAGTAGCTGCGGCACTGCATAGGCCAAAAGGCATCACCTTAACCCCTTAACCGCGGGTGGTCACTTTCATGACGGTCGGGTGCAATGGATCATACCACGGGGCGTCACTTCTATGACTCTGTGTATTTTTTTAATTCGCCCGGGCTTTCAGGTGGTGACTTGTATCATCTATCAGCACTGCCAATGTCCAACAATAGTCAGAGCTGCTAATCTCATCAGTACTCCCATCCACTGCTGACAATTTAGCCATTTTCCCCCATTCTAGACTCCACTCCCTACCTCCCCTCCATTACCCTATCGTGTTGTCTGTTCAGCCGCTCTGCACTAAGTAAATCTTCCCCGGATTTTTCCACTGTTTTCACCCATTGAAATGAGCCCTATGCCCTATTCTTATACAGAATAATATATATATATAAAAAAAATAAGGTAACTGATAGTGCCATACACCTGGAATTGGCTAATCATCACTTGGCAACATCCAACCTGCACTCGTTCGCTAATTTCCCCAGCTTTTTTTTCCTGTGAAATATGCCATATGAGCTACCCTCGTAATATAAATGTACAGTAATTTCTCTACTTTCCAGACGACCACTATTCCGTTACCTCGCTGTTCGGACATCGTAGGCTGATGGTCGAAATCCCAAAATGCCCAAAAATTGCAAAAAAAAAAAGAGAAAAAATCCAATTTTTTTCAACCACGTCAGTTTTAATTTCCCATGCGCGCCGACCAGCTCCCTTCCCGCTCTCCCCCCATCCTGCTAGTTCTCTGTCAACTCCCCTGGACAGTGGACGGCTGTCGGATCGTCTGCGGTATTTTCGTTCTTTTTTAAATAATCATAATTCACAGTGCTAAGGATTAAGTGCAGTTCAACACTGGATTACTGTACATGCTTCAAGAGCATTTTCACCACTGTCAGGGCTTTAGAGGTGGGGTAAACAGCCACCATGGACATGTAAGCACAGTACACTGTCAGCTGCCAAATATTTTCCATGATCATTTCTCTATCCTCATTCTCTGGTTACACTTTATTTACTTCATGCTTTGTGTCTCATATTTGAGTGCACAGGCTGTGAAAGAGGTGATTTTCTCAGTGATTACCATGTCTCTTACATATGTTCACTATCCAGTCAACTGGTGAACATTTTTGCCCTACACACCTCTAAATCATAATTTCTCTGGTTACATTTTATTTACTTCATGCTCTGTGTCCCATATTTGAGTGCACAGGCTGTGAGAGGTGATTTTCTCAGTGATTACCACGTCTCTTGCATACGTTCACTATCTAGTCAACTGGTGAACATTTTTGCCATACACACCTCTAAATCATAATTTTTCTGGTTACATTTTATTTACTTCATGCTTTGTGTCCCATATTTGAGTGCACAGGCTGTGAAAGAGTTGATTTTCTCAGTGATTACTATGTCTCATACATACGTTCACTATCTAGTCAACTAGCAAACATTTTTTACCTACACACCTCTAAATCATAATTTTCTGGTAACAGTTTATTTATTTGATGCTTTGTATCCCATATTTTAGTGCATAAGATGTTAGAAATGATGATTT
>JAGKTI010042190.1:0-10142 GCA_018397915.1 Birgus latro
TGGTGAAAAGAAGGTAGTTAATTACTGTAGATTTTTTTTTTACTTATATTAACCATATTATTAGCTTCAGTGGGTTGGATAAGTGGACAGATTGGTGGGATGGGTGGGTAGGGTTGGTGGGTGGGTGGGCAGTGGGAAAATAGGTCCATGGTAGAAATAAGTCCATGAATAACATATTCCTGGGGAAATCGGCCCCAAGGATAAAATGGGAATCCAAGGGTTTTCTCCAACAAGGAGTGGCCATCCAGGGTCCCAGGTAATGCACGATCACAGGGATTTTACCCAGGCAACTCCAGGAACCCCTTCTAGTGCCTTATAAATTGGCACTATAGGATCTATAAACGGGAAAAAGCCAAGCGCAAAAGTTGAAATAACATCAGGGTGACCAGGGAAAATGAACCACACATCTCTTCATTCACTATTAAAACTGTAGAATTTCTTGGATTGTAAACCAGGAACCCCTTCTAGTACCTTATAAATTGGCACTTTAGGATCTATACACGGGAAAAAGCCAAACGCAAAAGTTGAAATATCATTAGGGTGTCCAGGGAAAATGAACCACACATCTCTTCATTCACTATTAAAACTGTAGAATTTCTTGGACTGTAAAGGTAAAACAGTCTTTATTCCTAGTTTGTTCATGATAGGGTAATCGATAGGGAATAAGAAAAGACTTTAGCTAGGAGGGAGTAGAGCCCGGTATAATCATTCAGGCTGCATACAGTACACAGAATAATTACCAGTTCTTAACTTGATGGTGGGGATGGTTCATAGAATTAAGTGATGACTCTTGTGGGAAGACCATGCGTCTTCCACCTGTCATTTTGAATAGGCAGGTGGCTGGTTGTCATCGATCATGTAATGCCATTAGGGTCGTAAGCTGGTAACCTGCCTTTGAATACTGTAGACTACAGCAGCCTAGGGCGGGATCCTACACAAGATAGAAATTAAACAACATTTATCAGCCACTGCCACACCAGAAGCATTGATGGGCTTGGCTTTGCCTACTTAGGTCAGACATACTTGTATATGGTGAAAGTTTACTGTTACCTTCCCTGGGTGGCTTTATTTAAACAACACACGCCATCCACTCCATGCGGGTAATTACTTACAGGCCACGTTCACTTTGAAGACCTAAACCCACTAAACCACCAGGTGTCTATTTGCTCATATCATTACCAAAAGGTGAATTACACGATCTTCTAGGTTTCGATAAACTATTTGGCTTGCCACTTCAATGTAGAGACACCTGAAGGTAGCGCTGCATCAAGAGTGGCAGTGGGCATTCCTTCATACCACAAATTATCCTTAATAATATTCATATTATCATTTTTTTTCCCGGCAGCCGTTTTCAACAATGGATATTACATGGACTTTATGGGGTATTAATAAGGCAATAAGAATACGTCACTATGTAATTACCTTCTTTTAACCCGCCGAGTCCCACCGTCGTACGCTGCACGTTGCTACTTTTTTCTGCGGACAGACCCAACGACGTGCATCGTACATCACTCAATTGCAAGGCCCATTGTGTGCACATTTTTCAACATTCGCGGGTGATTTTTGGTAGCCATATGTGGGAAACCTTCCTCTACCTGCTGTCAAGCGGAGATACTGCCTTGCCCCACCTAACCCCCCCTTCCCCCCCTCCCCCCCACACTGGGCAATTCACCTGTTAGCTGTAACCTGGCCAGTAAAGGTATGTTGCCCCACGGTCTCTCCAATGACGAAATTCACGGTGGAAGTGATTCCTAAGGTGAAGGACAAAGCAACAAAGAAGCTAGAGGTAGAAACAAAGTGATGAGGTGGTAATGTCGTAAAGGAAGGTGCCATATACTGGGGTTTTGGGTTAGTGGACAATGCTTATAAACACCTATATTACTGTGTGAAAACCAATATAGACTTTTACTACACATAAATTCGTACCAAATAAATGAAATAAATACGTAATTTAAAGTGGCATGAATTAGTTAACCCTTCCATAGTTCGTTTTCTTTAGCCAGGTACCCTGAAAAAGAAGGAAAACGTAAGGTTGAGAGACACCTGTATCATCATTTCTAACTTCAGGATCGCGATTTCTCTATGAATTTTCGATGTTTCTCACCAAAAGCGAAAGTTTCAGCCAAAAAACAAGAAGTCGAAAATCGGTCGGGACCTGGGGGTAGGCTGGGTAAAAAACCGGTCGGGACTGGACGTGTATGCTTCTGTAAAGCCACTCATTGTTTTCGACCGACCTGCAAAATATTATCATTTCTTTTGTTGATCAAACTCAGCCACTTTTGTGTTTTTTATTTTCGATGTAGTGCATCAAGCTTCGCGTGAAATATGGTTAGCTGGGCTACTTGTGTGTACGTGTGTGTATGTGTGTGTGTGTGTGTGTGTGTGTGTTTCTAGATTGACAGGACAGCCATACACAGGAACATAGGGGCCGGAGTTAATTTATTCAGCTCTGACATGAAAGCGACGGTAACCAGAAGTGTTAGCCCATGGGTGGTATATCTGAGCAATAAATCTCAACCTTCCTTTGGATATACCCACACACACAGTCTACGTACACACACACTCTGCCAGCCAGCAGACCCAAACTGAGCCTGGTTGGCTCATGACGTAGCGCGAGCTGTGCAGTGGAGCTCTCACTCCCTCTGTCTGCCTGTATTCCCTGTGTGTGCTGTGCGCTCTACTATCCCTTCACGCCTCTGTTTTCGACCGTTTCTAGTGAAGATAAACATGATACATATTCGTAATAATCTAATAAGCAGTAATAGGTATCTATCAATGACATCAGTAGGCTATTTAGTTATTATATTTGTATACGGACCCAGGATCGAATCCTCGCTGGGGCAGGGAACAGTTTAAGGATTTGAAATTCAGCAAATCAGGCTTTACTGATCTACCAGAAGACCCGCCGACATGTCGTAAAAATGCCCCCACTAATACCAATACACCAGTCCTGTATGAGACAGCCCTAGCATGTATTCAATATGGACGGTGGGTGTTAGCGCCGAAGTGGTGACATGGTATGTAGGAGGACTGCTGGGCCATGATAGCAGGCTGTAAAGCCTATGCCCAGAGTCGGACACATAAAAAAAAAAAAATTAATGTACATTAGAAAATGCAACAGACAATCAATCCGAGGACATATTCCTATGTTTTCTTCCTACTAACACCAGACGACTTATTCCGTTTAGTAAGCCTTTGAGGGGTCAAGGGGTTAAAAACTCTCTGGAAGACAGTTTTTAACCATTGTTTTTAATCAGTGGCGGATCCAGGATTTCGGAAAAGGGGGAGCTGTTTGTCAATATAAGGGGCACCAAGCGCCGAAGGCACGAGGCAATAAACTAGGCGGTCTGGGGTGAACGGTAATAACAAAACATTATAAGCACGCCCTCGAACTGAAGGCGATAACAGAAATAGCTACATAAAATCAAGTTTAATCATACAACAGGAGAATAATAATTGTATATGAAATGGAACGAGTCAGTAGTTGCTAAGAATATGGTAAACTAGGCATGACTAAATCATACGATATGGATAAAGAACATACCAAGCTTGGTTAACCAAAAAGAACAAAAACTGGCATTCACTGATTATTTGTGTGACTGCTTTCTTTTTTTTTTCTTAATGAACCTCTGCTTACACCAGATTTTCTGTTGTTCATGGTAATTACTGTAGTTAAATATCTCTTTCTAAAGTAAATAGATATTTTATCAAAGAATGAAGTGACCTCTGTTGGGAGGCCAGCACCAGCCTGTTCCATTTCAGAAGTGAAAGTCTGTACACACTTAGCTCTATCTCGCAAAACTTCATCATAAACACCTTTAAATATCTCCCTCAAGACAAGCAACTGGGAATAAAATTGTTCAACAGGGATGTGCAGTGTACATACCTTTATTAATCATAGCAGTACAAGATTTTTATTAGGAGACTTGCGGTCAAGGACTGCTCACTTGACGTCACTAACCCACGTCCCCATGTGCGGCCAGTGCTGGTCGGCAGACTGTATGTATATACAAGTAAACTGTGCTCACACATGCCCTCTTCAGGTGGCGTGAGTTAACCCATAAAGACTCTTTTCGTTGTGGTTCCCACCCAGCGAAGGAAATGATTTCATGGGTTAGAGTAAGCCATTGGACTTTTCCTTCAGGCTGTAATCATCTGAAAGGAGTCTAACATCGAGTGAGTGGATGGTGGTCGCACTCACTACCACAAATAATTTGTACTGATCAATAAACAGACAAACAGCAGTCACCCACAGCTGGTGCCAAATTTCACATGTCACCAATTAGCTGTTCTTACTGTACCAAGTGTATTAAATAATTCCAGGAGTCTCTTATTCAGGATAGGTGTGATTTAATTAACACCAGTGCATTCATAATACAGTGGTGGGTCTTATGGACTATCAATGGTGTAAGAAAACTGACGTCCACGCTTCCCCCTCTGCCACAGGAGGAATCTATTAAGTGATCTTGTTGCCATCAACCCACATTTGTATTTTGGTTATGTTAGGGTAGGATGGGTGTGATTAGGCTGGGTTAGGGCAAGGTAGGTTAGATCTGATAATTTGATTATTTGGGTTTTAGTCTTGGCCAAGTTATGTTAAGCTGTGATAAGGTAGAAATTATTCAGTTTAGTGATACTGTGTTAGATACGGTTACAGTGTGCTAGACTATTAACCTTTATCCTCCCAGGTATAGTAAACATTGACCAGCCATTCCCCAGCCACTTATACTTGCATTACTTTCATTCTCTATGTTCAACAATTCATTAAAGTGTTCTCTCCATCTGTTCACTCATTCTCCCTTCTCCACTAGTAATCTACCATTTTTATCTTTCACACCCCAGCTAACTTCGTTGGCACCCTGTCTAACTCTCTTTATATCTTTTCAGAACATTTTCTTACATTCCTTCCATTTTACACTCAAATTCCTTCCAAATTCCTCATCCACTCCCTACTTACTCTCTCTTACTAATTTTTTCACATCCCTGCTCCTCTCTACATATAACTCTCTCTACCGTCTCTCAACTTCGACGCCCCTGTTCCTCATCCACTCATTATATGCTTTCTTCTTTTGTGCCACAGCCTCTCTCACCTCTTTAGTCCACCATGCTGTTCCCTGAACCCCCTTTCATCTTCCCTTCACCCCACACACCACCTCACATGCTGCACAAATTTCCTCTTTGACTATCTTGCACACACCTTCCACGTCCCCCATCTGCTCCTGTCTATATTTACCCAATCGCTCCTCCACTTCCCTTTTATATTTAGCCTTTATTCCATCCTTGTAAGAACTACTTCCTCCTGTCCTTCCCTTCTTCTCTTCCTCCATTTTGTTTGGAACCTGATTCTGACCTCCACCAAGTGGTGGTCAGAAAGTCCACTCCCTCATCCTCTATATACTCTTGCATCCATTACACACCTTCTCATCCTTTCATCCACACACACATAGTCAATCATTGCCTTTTGTTCATTCAGTTCACCATCCACCCTTCTCATCACTCGCCACGTATACCTATGGATCATTTTGTGCCTGAAGAGGGTATTAGCTATCACCAACCCCCTCCCGGCACAAATGTCCACTAAAGCACTGCCATTCTCATCCATCTTTGCAGGCACACTGTAATGTTAAGAGACGTCATAGATTTAATGTATTGTATTTTGGTGTGCCTTAACACTTGCGTGCTTGAAAATGCAATTTATGTGGATTTACAGTACAAACCCGTATAGGTCGGACAATTGCACAACTCGGACCGAGTAATCCGAGTTACCAAGGCTTGACTGTACTATCTTTCACTCTAGTTGCATAGGGAAAAATACTTAGATATGAAAGTTATATAATAGTGAATTATAAATGAATGATGTTGTTATGCTGTGTGTGTAAGGGCGCGACTTCTCATCCCTTAGACATGGAGCCTGAAGCGAGGTTCTCATTCTAGACCAGGTTGGGCTCCTTTAAGGTATTCATTGGGAACGGGGCATATCAGGGCAACAACCTTACACGTATATTACCACAAATTACAACACTGTTACAATGTACAACTGGCCACACTCCCGCGAGGTCCACTCAGCACTGCTAACACTGGGTGAGATGGTAATCTCGAAACACTTGTAGTGAGCTCCGTTCGAAGCATTCACTGGTGAGAAGGAGAAATGAGGGAGGTATGAGAGGGGAATAGGGGGTTTGAGGAGGCTAGGAAGGTTGCCTGACTACTACACGATAGGTGAAAGATGACCTGAGGAGGGGAGCGACGAGTGGAATCTTTAATGAAAGTACGAAAATTTATCCCGTTACCAGTCATTTGTATTTTGACATTCACGTCAATTGATATTAACATCAATAAAGGTTAGATCAACTTATTAGTTGTAACACAAAGATGTAACACAAAGACAACCGAGGTAACATTACTGCTTTACTCGTATTGTATGCTCTTTTTATTATCAATCACTAGATGCTGTGAAATACTAACACAATAACTGCTTACGAATCATGAACCATAATGCTCGTTATTAAATGTAGCATGTGCGAATACCTTCATAGTGCGTGTGGCCAATACTGATACCACTAGCTCACACATGTATTATCCCCCGTATCTAGCGTTACCTAACAGTTTATAAACGTAGTGTCGGATATCAGGGCTAGCATTATCCCTTACGTGACAGCAGGCTTGTGATAATCTGTATACTCTTAAGTAGCTTGTTTCATTGAATATAACGATAACGTCATGCCTGATAAGCCATTACGAATCCTTTGGCATTTCTTCTGCCTTTAGACAGCAAAAATAAATTAACTAATTAATCAAATGTGCATTGTGTTTTTAATCAGAAAAAATTAAAGCTCTACACACACACACACACACACACACACACACACACACACACACAGATTTAGATCCTCATCAGTCATGAACCAAATAATTTTAGCTTTCCAAAAATCCTCCTCTCCTGTTCCCCGAGTGTATGCTGTTCCTCCTTCACTACCTCTATCTCTTTCTTCCTTGTTCTGCAAGGTTTTTCAGTGTGAGTATACAAAAATTCATTTAATCGACACTGCAGATTATAAAATCAATGAAGATGCAAGTATGTGTCCAGGTAATTTCTAAAACATCTACACGACTTAGGGTTTCTTTGAGTCTTTTTTCCCTCGTGCTTGCTTTTCCTCTCTCTCTCTCTCTCTCGCCTTCTCCTTTGTGCTACAATGTCTTTCATGCCTTGAGCAGTCGTCCCTTGTAATACCAATATCCGGGGTATAATGTATTGGAGCCAACATTCGCCTCACTAATAGGTCATGGTTTTCTATACCCAGCAGGCGGTAGTTACTCTATGCTGTTAATCAATTTTTGGAATAGCAATATCTGACTACCCTACAAGTTAAAAATGATATATAGGGTTCCCTGGATATACTCACAGCCTTTGGTATGCCAGACCAGGAACTGTAAATTTCAGTAATTGCCTTAACCATCGTTGAACTACTCTGAGCATGTAAACTGGACATTGGTCAAAAACGAGCATCATTGGGCCGAGAGGGATAGGGGTAATTTCTCTCTTTGAGGAAATCGAGGAAACCTGTCTTTCTCGTATATTTCGACTACCGTAAGTTTAATAGCGTTCAATATTATTACTCAAATTGTAAAAAATATATAAATATAATAATATAAGCGGCGACTCTAAATGCGGTGTTAGTCAGTGAGGAGTTCATTGGTTCTGTCAGTGAGAGCTAATCACATTCTGTGGCCATGAGAACACAGCCAATCCTCGAGTACCGAAGGCGATGTGGACGGTCAGTGGTGCTAAGACCATATCATTCCTGGACTGCACTCTTCATCGTGATGAACCACCACGACACCCAGCTCACACGGCGTGCCCGCATCATTGCTCTGCACGAGAAGGGTATAAGCAGTAGGGGCATCGCACAGCGAGTGGGGTGCTCAAGATCTTGCGTCCAGAAGTGGATCGAGCGTTGGCATCACAATGGCAATTTGAATGACCTGGGTATGCTGGTAACAATATATTTTGAATAAGGGTCTTTATTAATTATGCCTGCAAATTTCCGAATGTGTAATGCACGTATTTTGGCAAAGAAAAAAAATGAGTATTCATTTTGGTGGGAAATTAAGATTATTGTCTCTCTACTGATCGACCACATGATCAGTTTTCTGTAGATCACAAGAAAGTGTATAATGTGTAGAACCGTCTATACATCAAAATCCCCGTAGGGGGTACTATTACTTATGGGTTATGGCACCTTTACGGACCCAAGCCACACCCTTTCATTTCCTAATTAAACTGTTCCCCCTCTCTTTGTTTCCATCGTCCTCATTATACAGGGACTTCCAGACTTAGGGCGGTCTTTCCGCCGCTTAACTTATACATAAAATTAATGGCCTATTTCATTGGTGTATTGAGAGAGGAGACCCCGGTCGCGAGTCACTAGTCAGCCCTTGGGTGAAGTGATTCTGAGGTGTGGTAGTGTGTTATGTAGCAGTGAGAGGTGTGTATGAGGTGTGGTAGTGTGTGGTGTAGCAGTGAGAGATATGTACGGGGTGTAGAAGTGTGTGCTGCAGAAGTGTGAATCGTCTGGGTGTGGTAGTGTGTGGCGTGGCAGTGAGTGTTGTGTATGAGGTGTGGTAATGTGTGTGGTGTAGCAGTGAAAGGTGTGTATGATGTGTGGTAGTGTGTGGTGTATCAGTGTGAAGTGTTTTTGAGGTGTAGTAGTGTGTGGTGTACCAGTGAAAGATGTGTATGAGGTGTGGTAGTGTGTGGTGTATCAATGTGAAGTATTTTTGAGGTGTGGTAGTTTGTGGTGTACCAGAGAGAGGTGTGTAGGTGTTGTTGTAGTGAGGGGTGTATCGTGTAGTGTTTATGAGAAATGCGGTAATATATTTTGCTTAACAGTGATATGGTGAACTCCTTTTAAGGTTCATCTTTACGTTTGTACACTTAAAATGTTTTCCCAATGTTTATTCTGATTACAACTTCCAGTGATTATGGTATTGATAGTCAAGTTGTCAGCCGAAGCATATTATTATAGTGTAGATAATTTCTCGTGTGTGATGAATTCATGATTTCTGCAGACTTGATGTGGATGTAAGGCTGACTGCTTTTACGCACTCTGATGATGCTTACGCGCTCAAATGATAATGGCATTACTTTTTTTATGCTTCATTACCGTCACTGGATCCTTCCCACAGTAATCCTTGTGGTGGGAACAGTATAAGATGATGGTGAATGATGATGATGATGATGTTACGTTAATATTGATGTTGTTGTTGTTGTTATTCATAATGATGATGAAGATGAACACCCATTAGTGGTATCGTATCCCCCCCCCATCTCTCTCTTACGTTCTACCTTTTAAGTTATAATTCAGAAATTGTGTAAGATTATGATTGCCTCACTACATCTCAGTTTTCTTACATCGCTGCATAAAAGAAATTCCATAACAACATCCATCTCATCCGCCCTTTCTCTTCTGCTAATTTTTTTCTCTTATTTTCTCTTGCCACTGCATTTCTCATCTCTTTGCTGCCTTCCTTTATATGCATCGTCTCTTCTCATCAATGGCATCCTGTTCATTCATCTTCACCTCTCTTCAGTATTTATTCCTCATATGTTACACCTCTTGTCTGCTTTCGTTCCGGATCATTTTCGTTTCAGTTACTTGTCTTTCCTCTCTCCATTTCTCATTTCCATTCTGCTGTTACCTTCTCTTGTCTTTTGTTTTTTTCTCTGCTCTCCCTTTCTTTTCTCAGTTCTTCCATTCTCTCTCTCTCTCTCTCTCTCTCTCTCTCTCTCTCTCTCTCTCTCTGTTTTTTTTTTCTCTCCTCCCTTGTCAGTGTGTAACTTTTTACTCTCTCTGACAGCTTTGTCTACTCTCCTTTCTTTCCATCTCTTCTCTTCTCTTCTCCTATTTTCCCCCATTCTCTTCCCTTCTCCCATTCTTTTCCATACTCAGTCTCCATGCACATCACTACAACAGCTCGTTCCTCTTCCTCTTTCTTCCGATTGACTGTTTCCTCTTATACTCTTGGAAAGCTTTTTCTGTTTTCCTTCACTGTAGTATTTCAATGTCTTTGTCTGTCTTTCTGTCTGTCTGCCTGTCTGTCTTTTTCTCCTCTCTCTCTCTCTCTCTCTCTCTCTCTCTCTC
>JAGKTI010042191.1:0-10142 GCA_018397915.1 Birgus latro
TCAATTATATGGTAGATGGAGTAAACAGTTACGCAAGTCTGTTTGCTGACGATGCAAAGATCTTGAGAAAGGCAGAGGCTGAAGAGGAGTGTAAAATGCTACAGGAGGATCAGGATAGGATACATGATTGGAGCTGGATGTGGGAAATGATATTCAATGCAAAAAAAATGTAAAATAATGGAAATGGGTAAAAGTACCAAGAGGCCATCATTGAATTATTTGATGGGTAATGAACCAATTACAAAAGAGAGAGAAGAGAAAGATTTAAGAGTTCTGGTCCAGGATAGTTTGTCACCTGAAAAGCACATAAATAAGATAGTTAGAGAGACATATAAACTCTTGACTAATATAAGAGTGGTATTTCATTGCATGGATGAGGAGATGATGAAAAAATTGATAGTGACCATGATCCGCCCCAGGTTAGAATATGCTGCAGTAGTATGGTCCCCACACAAAATCAAAGATATAATCAAGATTACAAGAATACAAAGAACAGCAACCAAGATGGTCCTCAGTCTGGCAGATTTGTTGTACAGAGAGAAGCTGGAAAGGCTCGATTTGCCTTCCTTAGGGGAAAGGAGAGAGAGGGGCGACATGATTGCAGTGTTCAGGACCATGATAGGAGTAGATAAAATTGACAGAGAAAATCTATTTGTGTGGGATGAGAGGGTAACAAGAAGACACAGAATGAAACTAAAGAAGCCAAGCTGCTTGAAGGACAACAAGAAATATAGATTTACTTATAGATGCACAAACCTGTGGAACAACCTGGACAAAGAGATCATCCAGCTGAAAAATTTAAACGAGTTTAAGGTAAAATTTGACTTATTGAGAAACAGAGACGGGACCCCACGAGCGTAGCTCATTTCCTGTATATCATAATTAGGTAAATACAATTAGGTAAATACACACACACACACACACAGTGAGAGAAACTGTAGAAATGAACAGATGTGATAATACAGTATTTGGAAATAGGGATGAGGAAGAAAAGGTTAGGTCTGTGAGACTCGAGAGAGACATAAATCAAGTAAGGAAAATATTGGGAAAGGTCGATCCTGAAGGAAATAAGTGGGAAAAAGAAATTGAGGAGGTAAGGAGGATAGGGCCATATAAGAAAGGGGAAGTAAGACCAATGAGAGTTAAGCTGTCATCAGAAAGTGTAGCAAATGATATACTTAAAGTGACCTGGAAACTAAGTAAAGAGGCAGGAATAGAAAATATTATAGTAAGGAAGGATTTAAATGAAGAAGAAAGAGAAGTTTTAAAATCTTTGAAGGAACAAGTAAAGGAAAAAATGACACGAGGACAGAGGAAGAATGTAAAACTGTTTTTTGGAGAGTGATGGATGTGAAAGTAAGAAAGTGTTATGTGAGGAATTAGAAGTGAAGGAAACAAAGGGGAAGGATAGAAATATGAAAAAGAGAAGAACGAGTAAAGACAAAAACAGTGCAGTAAATCTGAGTATCACGTACAGTAATGTAGATGGGTTAATATCTAAGAAAGGGGAAATCGGAGACAATATAAATGAAAATAAACCTGAAATTGTTTGCTTTGTGGAGACTAAACTGCCCCGAGATGTCGATACAAAATTATTTGGATGGAACAATTATAACATTTGGAGGAAGGACAGAGAAGATAAGTTTGGGGGAGGTATAATGATATTAACCCGTAATGACCTAAGAATAAAGAATATAGAAATTGAAAATACCATGGCTGAACTTTTGGGAGTTGAAATAGAGGACAGTTATGGAGAAAAAATAGATATAATAGTATTTGATGTGCCCCCCAAAACTAGGGCATGGACGAAGGAAGACTACGAATAGTTAATAAGAGAATCCATTATTAGGCTAAAGGTGTTAATTGAATGAAGAAACAGAATAGTAAAAACGGGAGATTTTAACTGTAGAGAAGTTGATTGGGAAAGTATGGATGCTGGGAACAATGAGGAATCATGCGGAAATAAATTAATGGAATTGGTGATGGAAAACATGTTAACCCAACTGATTAAAGAAAATACAAGAATTAAAGGTGACGATGAACCATCGAGGCTCGACCTAGTACAGTGGGGCCCCTTGGATAGCAACCTTATTAGTCCACCAAAATGGCCGCTATCCATGAAATCGCTACCCGAGGGGCAAACTTCTTACCTAAAAAAATTAATGCAGTCCTGGACTCCTTCGCTATACCCCTAATTTCCTCCATTACCCAACAGTGTCACGTCATATTTCTTCAGTACTGTAATAAGATAAACGTATACTACATATTCAAAAAGTTATCTTTTTCTTTTCCTCCATGCAGTATTGTTTCTTTGGCTTACCACGCATGTATTGTCTGGCCTTTTCGGTCACTTTTACATTACCAGCACTTCCTGTTTTTTCCCTGGGCCACCACCACCACTTGGGCCAGCCCCTGAAGTTGAAGCCATGATATTAGAACACTCAGTAGCCAGACAATAAATGGAAGGTCACAAATAGCTTTAACAATGGCGAGACTGTGACAAGTTGAATGAATGCGCGGCGCTTGGATAAACAAACAATTGTCTTCTTCTTCTTCTTGGGGTAACTGCGGGGAGGTTCACCTTCCACCCGTCAGTATCGCCTAGATACTGGCATTCCCCCAAGAGAAAAGTAAAGGTAAAGGAAAAATTTAAAACTGTAAAATTTGGTAGGAGAGAGATAGTTGGAGATTAGTAATAAGAAAAGCTTAAGATACATACTTTCACTCCACATGGGTCAATGAACTGAACGACGATAGACTCGAACTCACTATCAGTGTTACCAGCTTGCTACGTGTTAAATCCCTAGCGGATTTTCGCTAACCGTGCAGCATTAATCGCTATGAGATAGTTTCATTCCTGTCGCTATCCATGGATTCGCTACCCAAAAAAACGCTATCTGAGAGGCTCCACTGTATTCACAAAGGACCCAAATGATGTGAGAAACCTAACCTACCAATGTCCCTTTGGTAAAAGTGATCATCTGATAATTGAGATGGAAGTGGTGGGAGTAAGAGAAGGAGAGAGAGATGAAAAACACAGAGAAAATAGATACAATTATGGGAAGGAAACTATGCTTCCCTAAGGAACTTTTTCCATGATGTAGACTGGAGTGAAATGAATACGATCACAAATGTTGATGAGAAATTTGAGTTTTTTATAGAAGTACTGTACAGTCACTCATAAAAGAAAAGACCCCCCCTGAGCGAGAGGCAATATTTTTCGCGGCTAACAGTGATGGTAACACTGTACCTGACATCAGAGATATGGGGGTGATGAGTGACGTTTGAGGGGCAACGGTTGTGAATCTACTCGAAACACTGACTCACTCCGAATTTTGAAGAACTTCTCTCTCTCTCTCTCTGGATCACGCATTAATATGGTATGTGATCACTTCAGATATGCAATCAAAATGTCAATCATGTAAAGATAACCCGTTCGTTATTAGTTGATAACGTATCACTTTAATCACGGGTATTGTTTTAAACCAGATATTGAGAAGTAAGGATTGGAAAACATAGAGTGGTTCGTGCCATGTCTGTAATGAGATGCAAGGTTTCATATTCAAGTATACCAGAGCCGTAGAAGAATGTTGATTCATGCAGGAAGGCAATATACTCTCGACCATTAGCGGAAAAGATAAGACATCCCTTTTACTGTATGGATAAGGTCTTTGATACTTCATAAATTATAGTTCACTGTTCCCTGTAGCATAGCCTACTATATTTACGGTGTAGTTTATTGCTCTAAAACATTTGTCATGATATTGATTTCATTATTTCCAAAGAGATTTTCCTTACTGAACAAGTGCATAAATAATCAAATGATACACACCATATACAGAGTACAGAAAAGTGACACACACACACACACACACACACACACACACACACACACATCAGAGCAATGGGGTTTAATATAATTATAACAAAGAAAGCAAATGATTGTAAGGGGTAGTAATTCATAAGGGTAGGCTACAGAACATGGCACGAATGTGTGTATGGTTATAGGCACCTCTGGTATGGTTTAAAACTTGATATAGGAATGAATTTAGTGTATGTTTTATTGATTAGGAAATTATGCCTAATCCCTATTATCGTATGAAATGGTAAATACAGTGGCGTACATAAAACATTTTGCAGAATGGAGCAACCTAGACCCAGAAATCGGCAGAGGGCACACATTCCCACAGGACGTGCGGATCGGGCTGAGATAATAAGCGCAAGGGCAGCCATCACTGGTATGTGGGATGCCGGCATGTCACAGAAAGCCATCGCCCGGGCAAGAGGTGTTACTATTAAGACAGTGAAGAGGTGGATACGACGATGGGATGGAGAGGGCACGCTTGCTACTCGACCTAGAAGTGGACGCCCACGGATTTTGTCTCCAGCAGATGATCAGCGACTGATAACAGCTGCGATGGAGAGACCTCACACATCAGCTGTTGACCATACACAAGAACTACAGTTCCCCTGTAACCCAGAAACCACTAGGCATCACATAAATGAGGCAGGATTGAAGTGTTCAGTTACTGCACAGAAAGAAAAGTTAACACAAGCAAACAGGGAATTGAGGCTTGCTTTTGCTGTACGATATACCCAAGATATATTTGACCAACAGTTTTGGAAAACTGTAATTTGGACAGATGAGAAAAGTTTCTCCACAACTGCTGCTTGTAAATGTGTGTGTTGGCGTCCACCAAATACACGGTATCGGGCACAAAACATCCAGGAAGTGGGTACGAGTGGACGCTGCAGCTTGTCTTTTCATGGCTGGATGTGGCATGGGGGTCTTGGGGATTTGACAAGGATAGATGGTAACTTAACTTCTGTGAAATATGTGGAAATACTTAACCGAATTCTGCCATCCATTCGTGAGAAGGCAATTCCAGCCCCGAACCCGATACGACTTGTTCATGATCGATCCCCTGTCCACATGAGTCGTGTAGTAAGGGACTGGTTCCATGAACATCCGGAAATTGAGGTATTAGAGTGGCCAAGCAAAGGATGCGACATTAACGTTATAGAAAATGTATGGGCCATGATGGTCAGGACATGGGATGTTCATGATGAAAGAAACCGAGAGGCCATTGAAAACCATGCAATAGCGGAGTGGGAGAATACCAGACGCATCCCTAACTACACTCAGCGTCTAGTAGAGTCCGTTCCCGACAGACTTAATGCAATCATAGCTGCAAATGGAGGCTGGGGAAAATATTAATCGTCTGACCCACTTCTAGTGTCAAATTCGAATGCTGAGTATTGTATACAGACATGGCACGAACCACTCTATGTTTTCCAATCCTTACTTCTCAATATCTGGTTTAAAACAATACCCGTGATTAAAGTGATACGTTATCAACTAATAACGAACGGGTTATACATCTGAACATCTTTTGATGTTATGTAGTGTAATTTGGTATTGTTATTTAATTTATGGTACGATTTTCTCAATGTTAAGGTAATATTCCTTAATATTGGTATTGTTTATCATGGTATGATTAAATATATATCTTTTGTGAATGGTAAATATTACTTAATATTTTTGAACCTATACGTATCCCATTAAAACAGAGCAAAATGGAAACATATAACCTGTGTTTTTTTTTTCCTTGATCCCAGCTATAGCGTACCAAAACCTTATTAAATGAATGGGCTTGTGTTCCGTGTGTCTATAACCACGATAAAAATGACCATGTAGTATTATGGGAGATAGAATATTTTGTGCTCGACACACTGAGAATGAACTGCGGATGAAGCTTCCCCCCTAAACACCACTGCATACCCCCACACCTGACATCAGTTACACTGTTACCAGACCAGATATCACGGGAGTTGAAAGATGTCTTGGCCAGAGGGGGTCTTAACTTTTATGAGTGACTGTACATAAAACTGGAATTACTAAATATGTCCCAAAATTTTCTGCAGCTATGGAAAAGAAGAAAGAATGATTTAATAACAGATGTAGGATGGCACAAGAGGCAAGAAAAAAAGTATGGAATAAAGTGAGAAGAAGGTATAGTGAAAGGTCTTGGGAGGAGTACAAGCAGGTAAGAAATGAATATGTAAGGGTGCGGAGAGAAGAGGAAAGGAAATATGAAAAAGATATTGTATCTAAATGTAAAAAAGAGCCAAAAATTATTTTATAGATTTGTACATGGTAAAATGAAAGTTAAGGACAGTATAATACAATTGAGGGGTGGAAAGGAAACATACGAAAGAGAGGAAGAATTGTGTGAAATTATGAACAACAAGCCACAGTCAGTTTACGTATTGGAGGAGGAATTTAGGGAGCCTGAAATGGAACCCAGGCTGATGGGAATGGCAGAAATTACAGTTGATGTGAATGAGGTGCTACAGCTGATGAGGGATTTGGATGTGAGAAAAGCAATGGGGCCAGATTGTGTGGCTGGATGGATCCTGAAGGAATGTGCAGACCAGTTTGTGTGGCCAGTTTACCGTATGTCATCATCAAGACCTCGCTTGAAAATGGACAGTTACCTAAATATTGGAAAAGAGCAAGTATTGTGCCAATCTGCAAAGGAGGAGATAGGGAGGATCCACTTAATTAAAGACCTGTGTCACTTACTAGTATTGTTTGTAAAATCTGTGAGAAAATTATTAGAAAAGGATGGATAAAGCATTTAGAAGAAAGTGAAGTGATAACACCAAGACAGTTTGGATTTAGGGAAGGAAGATCATGTGTTACTAACCTATTAAGTTTCTACAGTAGGGTAATAGATGTCGTACAGGAGAGAGAGGGATGAGCAGACTGTGTCTATCTGGATCTCAAGACAGCATTTGACAGGGTGCCCTATAGGAGACTATTGTGGAAGTTGAGGACCTTTGGAGGGGTGCATGGGAAACTATTAAAGTGGAAGGAATATTATTTGATAGGAAGGCAGATGAGAACAGTTATAAGAGACAAGGTTTCACAATGGAGAAATGTGACTAGTGGAGTACCCCAGGGCTCTGTCCTGGCCCCGATAATGTTTCTGATATATGTAAATGATTTGCCTGAGGGTTTGAATAGTTCCATGAGTATGTTTGCAGATGATGCTAAAATCATGAAACATATTAAATGTATTGATAGTTGTAAAGAACTGCAAGAGGACTTGGACAAACTACACAGCTAGACCCAGACCTGGAAAATGGATTTTAATGCCAAGAAGTGTCATGTATTAGAAATGGGAATAAGTGAAAGAAGACAGCACTGGACATATAAAATGAACAATGAGATAATTAGTAAAAAAAAAAAAGGGATGAGAAAGACTTGGGAGTGACTATTCGGGATGACTTGTCATCAGAAAAGCATATAAACAAAATTATTGGAGGAACCTATAGATTACTGACTAACATGAAAGTGGCTTTTAATTATATGGATGAGGAAATGTTGAGGGAGATGATAGTGACCATGATAAGACCAAGACTAGAGTATGTGGCTGTGGTATGGTCACCTCATTTGAAGAAGCATATTGATAAACTAGAGAGGGTTCAACGGATGACAACGAGGATGATACCATGTTTAAGGGAACTCACCTATGAGAAGAGATTGGAAAAACTGAAGTTACCAACACTGCGCGTGAGTAGGGAAAGAGGTGACTTGATCACGATATTTAGAAATGTAAGAGAATTGGAGAGGGTGGATAGAGAGGATCTTTTTGTGTTGGATGATGGAAGAACAAGAGGTCATGGCTTCAAGTTGAGGAAAAGTAGATGCCTTAATGATCTCAAAAGGTTCAGTTTCCCGAACAGAAGCATAAGTATTTGGAATGACTTAGACGAAGAGATGGTGCAGGCAAAAAACATTCATGTATTTAAAACTAAATTAGATGAATGTAGATATGAAGACAGGACAACACGAGCTTAGCTCAATTCCTGTATACTACAAATAGATAAATACAAACAACAAATAGGTAAATACACACACACACACACACACGGGTCGTAGAGGGAGAGAGACGGAGCTGCTCCTGGATCGAGGGGAAATAATCGCAGAACTAGCAGCAAAAAGGAGATAGCCTATTGTGATTATGTGGTTGAATGCGTGAATGGTGGTCCCGTCGGATATTAGTTTAAAAAAACACAAGTTTCGGCCCGAAAAATACGAGACAAAGTGAAAAAGAAAGTTTCCATATGGTTGCATCATGGCGGAGAGAGACGGAGGATTGTTTACAACTGGCGAGGGGGAATTTGCGGGCTTCTCCGAGCTAAATGTAGGCAAAGGAAGTGATAAGCTGCAACAAACAAGAGTAGCAGGAGTTGAGAAAACGGCGGAGAGGAATGTCCAGGAGTTAAAAAAGGTATGGGAAGTAATTAAGCAGCTGCAGGAACGGACCATAGAGCAAGAGAGAGAGAGATCAAAGTCCTACAGAATAGACTGGAAAAGGTTAGCACACGTAGTGAGGAACAAGAAAAAGAAGTTACAGAATTAAAGGCGAATAATGAATCCGCATCAAATGAAATAAAACAGCTGAAGAGAGAGAATAAGAGTTTGGAAGAAGAAAGGGACAGAATAAAAAGTAAACTAGATGAATACGAATCAAAATCGAGGAGGCAAGATGAGCATATTCAGGAAATCAAGGAGCAACATAAGGGGTGGAAGAAAATACAGGAGGAAGGAAATGTAAATTTGAAGGAAATCATAGAGCAACAAAGTAAGGAAAAAGTGGAAAAGGAAGTGGTTAGAGTACTAAGAAGTAGAGAATCTTTGGTTAGGGATGTAGCAGACAAGAAAAAATGTGTGATAATTTCAGGAATAAAAGAAAAACGAATGGCAGTGAGATCTGAAAGAGAAAGAGAGGAACTGAGCAAGGCTAAAGAAATAATATCACTGGTTATGGAAGGAAACAATGAAGCCCAAGAAGAGATTGAAGAAGTGTTTAGGTTAGGAAAGTACGAGGATGGTGGGGCAAGGCCCATGAAAGTAAAGTTTAAGTCCCAAGTAATAGTGAATGAAATCATAAGTAGAACGTGGAAATTGTCAGAGAAAGAGGGGTTTAAAAATGTTTGGATTAGGAGAGATGCAAATGAAGAGGAAAGAGCTAAATTAAAGGAGTTAGTAAAGGAAGCAAAGATAAAAAACGAACAACGAACGGAGAAAGAGAAGACAGAGTTCTATTGGAGAGTTATGGACCAGAAATTGAGAAAGTGGTATCGACGGAAGGAAGGGGAGACGAGAGTATAAAAAACGATGAAAAAAGTTTGAAAGTGGCGTACACAAACATTGATGGACTAATGTCGGCAAGGTTAGAAATCAATGATTTTTTGAGGGCACACGAACCTGATGTTATGTGCTTTGTAGAAACTAAATTGAAAGAAGATATTGATATTCATATGGGAGGTGGGAAATACAAATTATGGAGAAGAGACAGAAAAGAAAAAATGGGAGGAGGAGTGATGATAGCAGTGAAGGACAATATAAACGTAGATACTGTGGAAATGGCAGAGGGCAGGGCCGAAGCCATAAATTTGAAATTAGAAACTGGGGAGAATGGTAAGAGAGATATGGCAGTGGTATATGTTCCCCCTAAGACGAGAGCATGGAATGACGATGAATACCAGGAGATGTTGTCAGACATGGTTAGTTATCTACAGAAAGTGATCGAGAAAAGCAACAATATAATCCTAATGGGTGACTTTAATTGTAAAGAGGTGAACTGGGAGGAATGGGACTCGGGAGGCAGCGAAGATTCGTGGGGCACAAAATTGTTAAATATAGCAATGAATAACGTGATGACACAGTGGGTTAAAGAAGAGACACGATTCAGAGGTGATGACACACCAGCAAGATTAGATTTGCTACTATCCAGGGAGCCTGATGTAATTGAATCATTAAATTATCTGTGTCCTATAGGAAAGAGTGATCATGTGGTCATTGAGTTCCAGATGATGATAGGGAACATGGTGCCAAGAAATGAGCTTTATAGGCAAGGACGATACAACTTTGGGAAAGCAAACTTTGCAGAATTGAGAAAATTTTTTGAAAATGCGGACTGGAGAGGGTTCAGAGAAACAAGAGAGATACAAAGGAAGTGGGATATCTTTTTGGACCTCTACAATTTGGGAGTGGAAAAATATGTGCCAAGAGTAAGTGGGAAAGAAAACAGGAAAAAGGTGTGGTTTAATAGAAGGTGTATAATAGC
>JAGKTI010042192.1:0-10142 GCA_018397915.1 Birgus latro
CCCCTCTCTAATGAGCGGAAGCGGCAGCCTGGGAACCGCAATGCCCTGTACCCTCTAGCACAGGTTCGAGCCCCATCTCGCCACGGACCCGTGATCTGTGCCGGCGGAACCCCAGTCAAGCCTCCCCCCAAAGTCCGCCACTAGGTAGCGGGGGCAAAGTTTTCTGGCCGCATGCCCTTGCTGGCGTCAACCCCTGTAACGTAGTGGGGTACGTTGTGTGATATGTAAAGCGCATGTGGTGTAGTGCATAGGATAGTTAGAGGAAATGATTGGGAGAGTATGCTGGTCTACTCTCCATGTTACTGTCACACTGAAAAGGTCAGCAAAGGAGGATGATTAGGTAGCTAGTGAAAGGAGCTCCAGCTCTCCCTATCACCAGCATTCCATTCCCCTCGGGAGTACTACCCTGTTCGGCCCGTGCTACAGCCTCCTCCTACAAGTTAGTTGTTTTTACGGGGTGTACTGTATCGTACTGTACTGTATCGTACGGGGTGTACTGTATCGTACACTGATAAACATGTCTTTTATTTACCTTATTTTGGTGAAATTAGCTGAAGTGGTCAGGCAGTCCAGACTGCTTCTGGCTTTATTGAACTTTTTCCAATGTATAAGAATTTAGCCCTGTAGCTGCTTGATTCCGATAAAAGCAGATTCCGGTCGATTGATGTCCGTTATATCGAAGTTTTACCGTAACTGAAATTTCAGAACTGTCATTCAGGGATAGTCAGGAATAATTTGTGAAGTTCAAATCTAGTATAGGAATAAATGATAATTTTTTAGTAGTGTAAGGCTGAAAAGAAAATGGCATCAATAAACATTTAAAAAGAGGCATTATTATTTATAAAATAATTTCTGTTAACCCGTACACCGCGGGGTTGTCAGAGGTTTTCCGTGCCATTCCCGCGGGGATATTTGCGCTCCAACTGACTTTTTAAAAATATTTGCCAAAAATCAGTTATTAGTCCTAGAATATTATAATTAAATTTGCATATGGCACATATCTTCAGCTTTCTCCTGGGATGTTTTTTTTTAGCACTCGTCGACTACCGTAGGACTTGTGGAGACTTCTGAAGTTGGGTAACTAAGTCTCCACTTTACACTTCCTGACATCCCCTAATCTGAATAACGCTGCCAGATATTATCACTAGAAACACTATTCAATGATTTCCAAGTAGTTTGAATCAATACTCAAAAAAAAAAAAAAACTGTGAAAGCAATGTAAAATACGAGCGCGTATGAGCCTTCCACCCCTCTAATTCGCCGCTAGTGTTCTGTCATTTCTTACTCATATACACACTCACACTTTATTATTTCTAGTACAGTACTTTATTGCACTTGTATATATCTACAGTCCTTTACTGCTTCCCACACAATGTTTAGTAGGGGTAGAGGTCACAGGGCCTTTTATAATAGGTGCAAAAGCGGTAGAAATGGACGGGTGTCATTTCACCGAGAAGGACGAGAGCGAACTGGCTGTATCTCGGTAGCAAAGAGTTGAAAATGTCAGCTGCTAATGTATATGCTAAGAAATAAGTCGTAGGAAATCTAGGCAATACATATAAATTAGGTATTTCCAGGTGAATATAAATATCACTCAGGCTTCTCCCTTCCTTTCTTATATACATTTATATTACGAGAGTAGCTCATATGGCATATTTCACGGGAAAAAAAGCAGGGGAAATTAGCAAACGAGTGCAGGTTGGATGTTGCTTAGTAATTGTATAAGAATAGGGCATAGGGCTCATTTCAATGGATGAAAACAGTGGAAAAATCTGGGGAAGATTTACTTAGTGCAGAGCGGCTGAGCAGACGTCATGAGAGGGTAATGGAGGGGAGGTAGGGAGGGGAGTCTAGAATGGGGGAAAATGGCTAAATTGTCAACAATGGATGGAAGTACTGATGACATTAGCAGCTCTGACTATTGTTGGACATTGGCAGTGCTGATAGATGATACAAGTCACCACCTGAAAGCCTGGGGGAATTAAAAATAACATAGAGTCACTGAAGTGATGCCCCTTGGTATGATCCATTGCACCTGACTGTCACGAAAGTGACGACTCGCGGTTAAGGGGTTAAAACAGCAGGGGAAAAGTTTGAGTCATTTATTTCCATTTCCATTTTCTCCATGAACGATGACAGAAAGTGGGAAAGCAGCATTAAGTTAGTGAGCTGTTTTAAATGGTTCAGTTAACAAGCAAAAACAGAGACAGCTTTTACTCAAAGACATGCAGCTATTGCACTGCATTTGGCCAGTTTTCCATGAAGAGAAATTTCTAGAAGATTTAACATAAGCCAGAGGACTGTTAGCGAATGAGATATTGAGAGAACCTCAAAAATTTGCCGAGAGTCAGAGCTCCTTGGAGAATGCCAACTTGTCATAGCCTAGTATCCCCAGAGCATAAATGATTGGCAAGAGTAATAAAATATCTTGGTGGGAACACTCACCATTCACTCATTCAGTGAAGTGCTGCTCTCGGGTGCCTTCCCTTTACTCCTTCTTTTTTTCTTTCCTTCCTTCCTCTTCTGTATTTTTCCTCCATTCTTTCCTCTTCCTTCTGTCTATGAGTGACTACACTGAGTGACAAGCCAAGTGGTTTCCTGCACACCTGAAAACTATTTACTATGCAGGGTGGTAACCATATAACCCAGTCATGGCGCCTGGTGGTTTAATGGGTAATTAACATGCTCCAAGCAGATTGAGCTTGTGCAGGTTTATGTCTAAGGGGTGGTTGGGGTTTATTGCTCATGTAATTCCACTCAGGGATGAGTGAGGCTGGTCACTCATCTTAAATACAGTATCAGGACCAACTTACCTAGCCCTGAGCTTCTATGCCCCTCATGGGGTAACACTGGATGAGGTGATGAGTGAATGAATAAATGATTAAAATGCAGATGTTCATAAACAAATCACTGAGTTCAAAACTTCTAAATACAGTAAGACCTCACTATAACGGACTAATTGGGGCTCAGGCCAGTCCGAAATATGCGATTTTCTGATAAAATTGACATCCGGACTTACCCCTGCTAATCCGGACTTTTTCCGATATATCAGACATTAGTCCGGATTGCATCGGTAGTTTTCACCACCATTGCAGTATTGTACTGTGTTATGCCTTCACTACATTAATTAAATGGTATAATAATGCTGTACTGTGCACTGAAAAATATGTCTTTTACTTGTCTTATTGTGGTGAACATAGCTGAAGTTGTCCGGCAGTCCGGACTGCTTTCTGGCTATATCGGACTTTTTCCAATATATAGGAGTTTAGTCCGGTAGCTTCTCGAGTCCGGTAAAAGCGAATTCCGGTCTACTGAAGTCCGTTATATCGAGGTTTTACTGTATATGTTTTCAGTTAAGCAGGACTCCCCCCCCTCCTTTTTTTTTTTTTTTTTTTTTTTTTAGATACTGCAGATTAAAAGATGGGGCTAAAAGTACATGCCTTTGCACTGGAAGTTTGTAAACTCATGTTTCGGTCCCCTGTATTGCCTCTTGTAAGAGAAAAGGGTAAAATCTGACATTCCTCCTTACAACTGAAAATACTTCAGCATCAATTTGGCATAACCTAGTTACAGTCAGACCTCTACTTACGAAGTACTGACTTATGAAAAATCCACAGATACAAAAGAAATAATTTTTAGGGAGGAGGGGGAGGTAATTTACCGAATCAAACTGTACGCCAAGTACAAGTCCGTGGTCTCCAACAGATGCCAACTTTGCACTCCAGCCTTTCTCTTGCTTGGAAACCCAGAGCATTGTTGTTATCGACACAAGTAACATCAGCTGCAATTTTTTTCATTTAGATGTGATTATTTCCCCAAAAATGTCTCAGAAATAGAGAAGTAGTGAAAGTGGTGATGGTAGCAGGAGAAAACAACATGCAATAACAATGGAAACCAAAGTGGACACAATTTACCAGAGTGGAGAGAGGAGAGAAGCTGAGTGATGTGGCACTTGTGTTGAAACTGAATCCCTCGACTGTTGGAACAATTTTAAAGGACAAGGAACATTTCTTATGTATTAATGTGCAAAATATGTAAATACTGTATATCAGTCTTTGTATTTATGCTTGTTTATATTAACCATACATGCATGAAAACAAGGGCTACTAAGATTGATAGAAGTTTAAGGGGGAAAAAAATGACTTATGGAAAAAAAATGACTTACAGAAAAAAAAATGACTTACGAAAGACCTTCAGGAACTAATCATTTTCCTAAGTTGAGGACTCCCTGTATTATTATTATAAGCAAGGGAAAGACAAGGAATAGAAGACAGAATGGTCTTGCTGCTACCACAGGTAGGGTATTATTCATCATCATTATCATCATCCGGACCTCCTTTCCCACCCTAGGGCAGCGTGTATTATTACTAAGAATAATTTAATTCTTGTGGCATCTGTGTTGTTATATCATCACCATAGCATTTAAAAATATGGTAGTGTCTTGCAGGCACAAGAATTTTCATTAACTGGTTTTTGAAAGTAGAGCATCTGTATTTGAAATCCTGGAAAGGAAATACATGAAGAACACTTGAGTCATGCTGCACGCCTCACGCGTAGTAACACATCACACATTCATTCAAATCGGGACGTATCTATGTGTTAACTTCTAATATATCGTTGCCCCATGTTATTCATTTTATATGATTCATACCGTGATATATATTTTATTTAGTATGGCCTAATGAAGGTACAGAATTTTTACTTAATATTCGCTAAGTTTTCGTTGAACGTATGGCAGTGCAGTGACCGAAGCAATATGAAAGTCTGCCATCACTTCTTGGGGTGACTGTACCCTTTTCGCCGCCTTGTCTATGTTCATTCTGTGTACCATTTTATATATAATATATATATATATATATATATATAATCAGAAGCAATTACTCCACATTGTTTGTAAATTTCTTATCCTGTCTGTTCTTACACAGCTGCACAGATTCCATAACATCTGTTTCTATTGCATTTACTCTTGACTTTTCAACTTAAGTCTTGTGAAAGGTTTGTTTCTATTTATTAATATGGGTTCTAAAGCTCCTTCATGTGGTCCTCCTTCAACGTCCATGCTCAGTCATCTTTTCTGTATCAAGGCCTCCAGGGCCAGGCCACTTTGTTCCTAGATCCATTCTACTCTCCCCATTTTATACACATTCATGTCTGTTTTTTTATCACTGCACTGAGATACTGAAAATGTTCCACCAATTCAGGTCTCTCTCCATTCACCAGACTATCATACTTTAGTTACCTTCTCTCACAGTAACCATTGCTTTAGTATTACTTTCAGTTTCTTTTGAACCAGACCACTTAAAGACATTCACAGAACTCTGAACCAGTCTACAAAGATTCTCTTCATTATTAACAAGTAACAAGTTAATGCTGTATTGTAGTGAGACCTGGGCTGTAGAAGAAGAGGTTATTTGTAGGCTGAAGCATACAGAAATGACAGTTAGGTAGGTGTATAATGTATCCTTGAGTAGGAGGCTGGGGGGATGAGCTAGGATTGCAATTGAAGAGCTTAGAGGAAGGATGGGACTTAAATGTATTGGTGTTGTGATGAGGAGGGGTAGGATGAGGAGGGTTAATTAAGCTGGTTTGGGCATGTTCAGAGGATGGAGGATAGCAGTTGGGTATGGAGGGTGAGGAGTGAGAATGTCATGGGTAGGTTTGCGAGAGGCAGACCAATAAAAGATCTGGGACGAGATCATACACAAGCATGTTGGAGTCTTTTAAAACGATACAAACAAAGCATTCTCAGCATACAGAGGTATGAAATGGGGGGCTTCATGGGCAAAGGGGGTACAACATTGACATACCAAAATCTTGCTTACAATGGGTAGCACTATTTTCACTGTTCCACTATGGCTTGATGGTGGAGATAACCCCCTTTATTTGCTTTCAAACTTAAATGCAGTGCTGAAAGTGGGTTTTCTCCACCACCAAGGTATAGAGGCAGGCTGAAAATAGTGCTGTCCATCATGAATTGGATTTTGGCAGGTTGTTGCTTTACCCTCTTGGAATGTGCAGTGCCTCAAGTACATACTCTACCCTTCACTATTCATCATCACCCCTACCTACTTTCTCCTTTTCAATTAACTTTAGTCACATTTCCACAGTGGAGAAATGTTTTATTTTTTTGATATTCCTTCTAAGTGTTGGTGTTGCCATTCTCATTCTTCATAACAATGCTCATTTCCATAGTCATACATCATTATTTCTGGGTCAGGTGGTCTGAAAATTATCATGCATGTCCATGAGCTTAGTGTTTCTCTCTCTCTCTCTCTCTCTCTCTCTCTCTCTCTCTCTCTCTCTCACACACACACACACACACACACACACATGCCATTCTCATTCTTCATACCAATGCTCATTTCCATAGTCATACATCATTATTTCTGGGTCAGGTGGTCTGAAAATTATCATGCATGTCCATGAGCTTCGTGTTTCTCTCACCATGAGCTTAGTGTTTCTCCCTCTCTCTCTCTCTCTCTCTCTCTCTCTCTCTCTCTCTCTCTCTCTCTCTCTCCTTTCTTCCTGTTTTAATTAAGATTGTTCAAATAACTTTAGAGCCCAAAATGCAAGAAGGCAGGTGAATAAGTAACCAGCATTGGTTGAAAAATTGCCAGATATTGAAACAGCTATTCCATTTCAAGCACATGCTTTGTTTGGCTCCCAACACAGTTATGGTAGGCAGCAAGTTTGATTTGAAGGATCCCACTAGTCCATCTGTTTTGTGATTTATTTGAATCTTGTGAGTTACAAATCCAAGAAAGTATTTGTATTTGTGGATAAGAAGCAAACTTTGGGAAAACACACACACACACACACACGCAAGCCTGTTTGCTGATGATGCAAAGATCTTGAGAAAGGTAGAGGTTGAAGAGGACTGTAAAATGCTACAGGAGGATCTGGATAGGATATATGATTGGAGCCGGATGTGGGAAATGAAATTCAACGCAAAAAAATGTAAAATATTGGAAATGGGTAAAAGTACCAAGAGGCCATCATTGAATTATTTGATGGGTAATGAACCAATTAGAAAAGCGAGAGAAGAGAAAGATTTGGGAGTGCTGGTCCAGGATAGTTTGTCACCTGAAAAGCACATAAATAAGATAGTGAGAGAGACATATAAACTCTTGACCAATATAAGAGTGGCATTTCATTACATGGATGAGGAGATGATGAAAAAATTGATAGTGGCCATGATCCGGCCCAGGTTAGAATATGCAGCAGTAGTGTGGTCCCCACACAAAAAGAAAGATATAACCAAGATTGAGAGAATACAAAGAACAGCAACCAAGATGGTCCCTAGTCTGGCAGATTTGCCATACAGGGAGAGGCTGGAAAGGCTGGATTTGCCCTCCTTAGAGGAAAGGAGAAAGAGGGGTGACATGATTGCAGTGTTCAGGACTATGATAGGAGTAGATAAAATTGACAGAGAAAATCTGTTTGTGTGGGATGAGAGAGCAACAAGAGGACACGGAATGAAACTAAAGAAGCCAAGCTGCTCAAAGGACATCAAGAAATTTAGTTTTCCGTATAGATGTATAGACCTGTGGAATAGCCTGGACAAAGAGATCGTCCGGTCTAAAAACTTAAATGAGTTTAAGGCAAAATTTGACTTATTGAGAAACAGAGACGGGACCCCACGAGCGTAGCTCATTTCCTGTATATCACAATTAGGTAAATACAATTAGGTAAATACACACACACAGGTCGCCGACGCGGATAGACGTCTTCCTGGATCGCAGGGAAATAATCGCTGAATCAGCGGCGAAAGGAAACCAGCCTATTGTGATTATGTAAATGAGTGTGTGAGTGGTGGTCCTGTCGGACACTAGTTTAAAAAAAACGCGGGTTTCGGGATAAAGAGAGCAAGACACAGTAGAATAGAAAAGTTTCCATATGGTTGTATCATGGCAGGAAGCGACGGCGGTTTGTTTACTTCTGGTGAAAGGGAATTTGTGGGCTTCTCCGACGAAGATGCGAAAAATGGAAGTACCAAACTGAATCAAACAAGAGTAGCAGGAGTAGAAAAAACGGCGGAGAGGAATGTCCAGGAATTGAAGAAGGTATGGGTAGTAATTTGAGAGCTGCAGGAGAGGACCTTACAACAGGAGAGAGAGATCAAAGTTTTACAGAACAAGCTGGAAAAGTTTACACACGCAGCGCGGAACAAGAGAGAGAAGTTACGGAATTTAAAGTGAGTAATGAATCTGCCACAATTGAAATAGAACAGCTCAAGAGGGAAAACAAGAGGTTGGAAGAAGAAAGAGAAAGAATGAAAAGTAAATTAGATGAGTATGATTCAAAATCAAGGATGCAAGATGAACATATTAAGGAATTCAAGGAGCAACAAAAGGGGTGGAAGAAAATTCAGGAGGAAGGGAATGTAAATATGAAAGAGATTACAGAACAACAAAGCAAGGAAAAGGTGGAAAAGGAAGTGGTTAGGGTACTGAAAAGTAGAGAATCTTTAGTCAGGGATGTAGCAGACAAGAATAAATGTTTAATTATTTTAGGAGTAAAAGAAAAGCGTATCACGATAAGATCTGAAAGAGAAAGAGAAGAATTGAATAAAGTTAAAGAAATAATATCAGTAGTCATGGAGGGTAACAATGAAGCCCAAGAAGAGATTGAAGAAGTGTTTAGGTTAGATAAGTATGAGGAAGGAGGGGCAAGGCCATTAAAGGTGAAGTTTAAGTCCCAGGTAATAGTAAATGAATTCATGAATAGGACATGGAAGTTGGCAGACAAAGAGGGGTTCGAAAATGTCTGGTTAAGGAGAGACGCAAATGAGGAAGAAAGAAGGTGTATGATAGCGAAAAAAGAGAGGGACATGGCGTAGAACAAATGGAGAAAGAGAGATAGTAACAGAACAAAGGAAGAATATAAAAGAACTAGAAATGAATATACAAGAATTCATAGAGAGGAAGAAAGGAACTTTGAAAAAGGTAT
Organism: Birgus latro; assembly: GCA_018397915.1. Classification (NCBI taxonomy): domain Eukaryota; kingdom Metazoa; phylum Arthropoda; class Malacostraca; order Decapoda; family Coenobitidae; genus Birgus; species Birgus latro. The sequence goes on from JAGKTI010042192.1 coordinate 8,950, forward strand.
AATTGACAAATGTAAGGATGAACCCAAATTGTTTTATAGATTTGTTAATGGCAAATTGAAACAAAAGGAAGGAATCACCAAACTGAAAGTAGAAGAGGAGGTCTACAATGATGCGGCAATACAAGCTGAAATAATGAACAAACGTTTCCAATCAGTTTTTACTAATGAAGGGGAGTTTGTGGAGAGGGAGGGAGTGACTAGGAATGTGGTGATAAAAGATATAAAAGTGGAAGTGCAGGAAGTGTACAAATTACTGGAAACTAGGTTAAGATGTAAGGAAAGCCCCAGGACCAGATGGAATTTCAAATTGGGTACTGAAGGAATGCAGAGACCAACTGGCAGATAAGATTCACAGTTTAATTGTGTGTTCGCTGGAAGAAGGGAAAGTGCCTCGGGAATGGAAGAGAGCAAATGTGGTACCAATTTACAAGGGAGGAAACAAGGAAGAACCCCTGAACTATAGACCAGTGTCCCTAAGCAGCATGGTTGCAAAATTGTGCAAGAAGATTCTGAAAGATAGGTGGATAAAATATCTGGAAGAGATGAATATTTTGACTGAAAGTCAATTTGGATTTAGAAGTGGAAGGTCATGTGTTTCCAACTTGAGCTTTTACTCAAGAGCGATTGATGTGCTACAGGAGAGAGACGGTTGGGTGGATTGTGTATATTTAGATTTCGAGAAGGCCTTTGACAAGGTACCCCATAAGAGACTAATGTGGAAATTAGAGCATATAGGAGGACTGAAGGGTAACCTCCTGGAATGGTTGAGAGACTTTTTGAGAGACAGACAAATGAGGACAATAATAAAGGACAGGATGTTGCTAAGGCTGCAGTGCGTGTGGATGGCAAACTGAGTGAATCTTTCCATTTGAAGGTTGGATTGAAACAAGGATGTGTCATGTCTCCATGGTTGTTCAATCTGTATATGGATGGGGTTATAAAAGAGATACAAGGTCGGGCAGTGGATGTTGGAGTGGCCCTAGTGAGAGAGGGCAGTGTGTGGAAACTCCCTGTACTGTTGTTTGCAGATGATACTGTGTTGTTGAGTGAAGATGAAGGGGAGCTGCAAGGCTTGGTAGATGAGTTTGGGAGAGTGTGTAAGAAACGGAATCTAAAGGTGAATGTGGGGAAGAGTAAAGTGATGGTCTTCGAGAGAAGTGAAGCCAGTGAGTGTACAGTGAGATTGGATGGGA
>JAGKTI010042194.1:0-10142 GCA_018397915.1 Birgus latro
TGTGTGTGTGTGTGTGTGTGTGTGTGTGTGTGTGTGTGTGTGTGTGTATTTACCTATTTGTAGTATACAGGAATTGAGCTAAGTTCGTGTTATCCTGTTTCCATGTCTGCATTTATTCGGTCTAGTTTTAAACACATGACTTGTTCTTGCCTGCACCACCTCCTTGTCTAAGCCATTCCAAATACCTATGCTTCTAGTTGGGAAACTGAACCTTTTAAGATTATTAAGACATCTACGGTACTTTTCCTCAACGTCAATTCATGACCTCGTGTTCTTCCATCATCCAACACAAAAAGATCCTCTCTGTCCACCTTTTCCAGTTCTCCTACATTTCCAAACATTATGATCATCTCCTCTTTCCCTTCTCTCACGCCGTGTTGGTAACCTCAGTTTTGCAATCTTTCCTCGTAGGTTAGTTCTCTTAAGCATGGTATCATCCTTGTAGCCATCCGTTGAGCCCTCTTCAGTTTATCAGTATGCTTTTTCAAATGAGGTGACCATACCACAGCCTCATACTCTCAGTCTTATCGTGGTCATTGTCAGCTCCCTCAGCATTTTCTCGTCCATATAATTAAAAGCCACTCTCATGTTGGTCATTAATCCATTATTGCCTCCAGTGATTCTGTTTATTTGCTTTTCTGGTGATAAGTCATCCTGAATAATCACTCCCAAGTCCTTCTCATGTTGTCTTTTACCAATTATTCATTGCCCAGTTTATATGTCCAGTGCACTCTTTGTTTCACTACAAATGGCAGGGGACAGAGTGACATGGAGGCGATTTGTTTGTGGCCACCCTGTTCGGGATTGAGGCGTCTGGCAATAGATAGACTCTTTGTTTCACTCACTCCCATTTCTGATACATGACACTTCATGGTGCTGAAGTCCATTTTCCAAGTCTGGCTTCAGCTATGGAGTTTGTCCAAGTCCACTTGCAGTTCTTTGCAACTATCAATACATTTAAAATGTTTCATGATTTTAGCATGATTCACCAACATACTTTTCTAACTATTCAGACCTTCTGGCAGATCACTTAAGTAATCCCTCTACTTTCCGGATTACCACTATCCGGTTAGCTCACTGTCCAGAGATCATAGGCTGATGGTTGAAACCTCAAAATGCCCAAAAAATTGCAAAAAAGCAAAAAAAAATAATTTTTTTTTTTACCGCGTCAATTTGAATTTCCTGTGGACGCTGACCAGCTTTGTTATCACGCCGCCCGTGTCTGTCTGCTCTCCTCTCACTTCCCACCCAGCCGCCAGTTCGTGAACACGCTCTTGTATGCTCTCGTTATGGCTGCTCACGTGCTTGCTTTTGTGGTGATCCTTTACCTCCTGCAGGGCTTGCTGCTCCTCTGCACCCTCTTCATTGTGTGTGTGATGAAGGCCCTGCCGCCTGAGAAGAGGAAGAGAGTGGTGTTGACTCTAGAGAAGAAACGGGAGATATTGGAGAAGGTGGATGTGGGATGGCTGACCTCACGCATCCTACATGAATTCAACCTCCCTCGGTCTACTTTGTTTGATATCAAGAGGTCCTGAGACAAACTCCACCAGTACACGGCTGACTTCGCTTCAAAAACCAGACGGAACGTGGAGAGGGAGATGATGTTTACTCCTAAGTATGCAGACATCGACTGTTCCACGCTCATCTGATATCAAGAGCAATGTGCTGCTTGTGTGTTGGTATGTGGAATGGAGCTGAAAGCTGCTGCTGAGAAGTTCGCAAGGCTTCACGACACCCCAGACTTCAAGGCATCTGAAGGTTGGCTCTTCGCGTTCAAGTACGGCACGGACTTACCAACTGTAAGGCCCATGGCGAAGCTCTGGATGCCAACGAGGAGGGAATAGAAGAGTTTCGGCAGAAGGTGAAGGGCTTGATCAACAGGGAGGGCCTCACTCTCGGTCAAGTCTACAACACTGACGAAACTGGACCATTCTATTGCTCAGTGCCCACAAACACTTTCACTGAGGAGACAGAGAAGCGTATACCTGGCCGCAAGCTCTCCAAGCAACGGGTGTCTGTTTTGTGCTGCACCAATCCTGACGGCATGCACCGCCTCAAGCGCGTTATTGTTGGATGTGCAGAGCAGCCTCGGTGCCTTCGTGGGTTAATGGATGTCCTTCCTGTCGTGTGGTATCATTCTGTGAAGGCTTGGTTTACAGCCAAGATCTTCAGAGATTGGTTTCACCAACACTTTGCAAAGGAGGTCATTCATTATCAGCCAGAGACACTGATAATCCCACGCGACCAGGTAAAGGCCCTCCTGATTCTAGACAATGCACTTGCGCATCTGCCTGAGAAGGAGTTGGTGGCTGAGAATGGCTGCATTAGGTGCCTGTTTTGGCACCTAATTCGACTGCTCTCATCCAACCAATGGACCAGGGAGTGATTGTAGCAATGAAGAGGCTGTACCGATGGAGGTTTTTGGATGAGGTGCTGGTTTTCTTCGAGGACGAGGACGAGCGCAGGGAATGACAAGACGCGCGAGGACATCGGACTGTGGAAAACCTTCGCCGCTACAACCTTAAGTCTGCCATCTACAACTGGGCCAGTGCATGGAAGGAAGTCTCCGTCAAGACTATAGAAAGTGGTTGGTCTCGGCTGCTTCATGGAACTGATGTGGTGCACGACTTCGTTGGTTTCGAGGTGGATGACTTCCATGCAAGGCTTTGTGTGGGTGGAGACGATGTGGATGTGGACGAAGTGCGTGAGTGGTTGGATGACGACAAGGGCGATCCTGGGTATTAGATCATGTCTGATATCGAGATCGCATCATCTGTTGCCAGTCTTAGTACCCAGCAAGAAGATTCCGACAAAGACAGTGACGATGATGCGGACTCTGCTCAGCATGTCACTACTCCAGCCATCCAGTTCGTCCTGGACTACATAGAACACCCGGACTGCGACAGGGAGATGGGGCCCTTGGGACTTGTGGAGGAAGTGCGAGCTTTCAGGCAGCGCATCATTAATCGTCAGAATCGTCATTCCTTGCGTCAATCAACCATTGATAGTTTCTTCAGGCCCGTCACCCCCGCCGTGCTTAGCCCTCGCTCCACATCACTGCCTCCCCAAGACAGGCCTTCAAGCTCCGAGCCACAGCCCAGTACATCGGCCACAGCGGAGTCACCACTGGATGTGAGTTTGCGGCTTTCCTCAGAGTCCTCTGCAGTGGGTAACCCATCACCACGTCCCTCTGACGAGCTCCTAGGCCAACTCCTCTCAGACTCTGACAGTGATTAAGCATCAAGGACTCGCCACTAGACCACACGGGAATTTACAGTGATGTGCAGTGCAGTGAAGTGATATGATTGAATGTACAGTTACTGTTATGGGAAGGGAAAGGTTGTGGGAAGTGCTGGTGAGTGGGAAGTGCAGCGCAAGTTCCAAGGATTTAGTGAATTGCATTGGTGAATTCCTCCAGGTGCCTCAGGCGCACCTTTATAGTGTCAGAGTCTGGGAGGACAGAGCGGGTTACACCTCAGGATGGCGGCAGCCTTCTCTAACTTCATCAAAAATCCTTGTTTTGTTCTTCCCATTTCATTAATTTCATGCATAGACTGTGTGAAAGGTGATTTCCATAATGATTTTCATGTCTAACCTTTATTCAGCATGCTGTAAAGTGGTAAAAAATTCCCATAAATGTAAATCATAATTTCCTGTTATCAATTTATTTTTTCATGCATTGTTACCAATAGTATTAAAGTGCACAAGCTATGAAAAAGGTGATTTTCAGTGATTTCTGTGTTTGATACTTACTTTCAGCATGCTGTAGAATGGTGAACACCTTTGCCATACCTAACTCTTAATTATCATTTTTCTGGTAACAGTTTATGTATTTGATACATTGTATCCCATATTTTAGTGCATAAGATGTGAGAAATGATGATTTTCATAGTGATTGCCATGTCCGATACTTACTTACACTAAGCTGCCAAGTGGTGAATACCTATGCCTTACTTACCACAGAATCATCATTTTGGGGTTAAAATTCAGTGAATTTATGCTTTGTGTTCGTTATTTTTGTGCATACGATATTAGAAAGGCTGATTTTCATAGTGATTGCAATGTCTGATACTTACACTAAGCTGCCAAGTGGTGAACACCTATGCCTTACTCATCTGAAAATCATCATTTTTCTGGTAACCATTTATTTATTTCATGCTTTTTATCCCATATTTTAGTGCATAAGATGTGAGCAAGGGTGATTTTCATAGTGATTGCCATGTCCGATACTTACTTACACTATGCTGCCAAGTGGTGAACACCTATGCCTTACCTCTAAATCATCATTTTTTGGTTAAAATTCAATTAATTTATGCTCTGTGTCCATTATTTATGTGAAAGGGGACTTGAATTAGTGCTATGCATGTCCGGTAGATAGGTAGGTAGGTGGTTTTCTGATTTAGGTTAGGTTAAGGTCATGAATGACCGGTGTGGGAGCTTCAGGGCCAATATCTGGACAAGACCACTTTCCAGTCATGCCATTGGCTCTATTATATCAGATAGTGGAGGGATTACTGTATATATCAGAAACATTATTAGGACCAAGACAGAGCCCTGGGGTACTCCACTGGTCACAATTTTCCATTGTGGAACTTTGCCCCTTATGACTCTTCTCATCTGCCTTCCTATCAGATAATTTTCCATTCACTTTAATAGTTTCCCATGCACTCCTCCAAAGGTCTTAAACTACACAGCAGTCTCCTATAGGGCATCCTGTCAAATGCTTTCTTGAGATCTAGGTAGACACAATCTGCCCACCCCTCTCTCTCTCTCTTGTATGACATCTATTACCCTGCTGTGGAAACTTAATAAGTTAGTAACAAGATCTTCCTTCCCAAAAACCAAATTATCTTGGTATATTATCAATTCATTTTCTTCCAAGTACTTAATCCATCTTATTCTAATAATTATCTCACTGATTTTACAAACAACACTAGTAAGTGATACAGGTTTGTAATTGAGTGCATCTTCCCTATTTCCTTCTTTGAAGATTAGCACAATATTTGCTCTTTTCCAGTCTTTAGGTAACTGTGTGCATGTATTTACCTATTTGTATTTACCTATTTGTAGTATACAGGAATTGAGCTAAGCTCGTGTTGTCCCGTCTCCATATCTACATTCATCTAATCTAGTTTTGAATACATGACTGTTTTTCGCCTGCACCACCTCTTCGTCTAAGTCATTCCAAATACTTATGCTTCTGTTCGGGAAACTGAACTTTTTCAGATCATTAAGACATCTACTTTTCCTCAACTTGAAGCCATGACCTCTTGTTCTTCCATCATCTAACACAAAAAGATCCTCTTTATCCACCCTTTCCAATTCTCTTACATTTCTAAATATCGTGATCAAGTCACCTCTTTCCCTTCTCTCGCGCAATGTTGGTAACTTCAGTTTTTCCAATCTCTTCTCGTAGGTGAGTTCCCTTAAACATGGTATCATCTTCATTGCCATCCGTTGGACCCTTTCTAGTTTATCAATATGCTTCTTCAAATGAGGTGACCATACCACTGCTGCATACTCTAGTCTTGGTCTTATCATGGTCGCTATCAACTCCCTCAACATTTCCTCATCCATATAATTAAAAGCAACTCTTATGTTGGTCAGTAATCCATAAGTTCCCCCGATAATTTTGTTTATATGCTTTTCTGGTGACAAGTCATCCCGAATAATCACTCCCAAGTCTTTCTCATCCTTTCTTTTACTAATCATCTCATTGCCCATTTTATATGTCCAGTGTGGTCTTCTTTCACTTATACCCATTTCTAATACATGACACTTCTTGGCATTAAAGTCCATTTCCCAAGTCTGGTTCCAGCTGTGTATTTTGTCCAAGTCCTCTTGCAGTTCTTTACAACTATCAATACATTTAATATGTTTCATAATTTTAGCATCTGCAAACATACTCATGTAACTATTCAAACCCTCTGGCAAATCATTTACATATATCAGAAACATTACTGGGGCCAGGACAGAGCCCTGGGGTACTCCACTAGTCACATTTCTCCATTGTGATACCTTGTCTCTTATTACTGTTTTCATCTGCCTTCCTATCAAATAATCTCCCATCCACTTTAATAGTTTCCCATGCACCCCTCCAAATGTCCTCAACTTCCACAATAGTCTCTTATAGGGTACCCTGTCAAATGCTTTCTTAAGATCCAGATAGACACAGTCTGCCCATCCCTCTCTCTCCTGTACGACATCTGTTACCCTACTGTAGAAACTTAGTAGGTTAGTAATACATTTTTTTTTTTTTTTTTTTATGTGTCCGACTCTGGGCATAGGCTTCACAGCCTGCTATAAAGGCCCAATCATCCTCTTACAATCTACATGTCACCACTTCGGCACTTAACACCCACTGTCCATATTGAATACATGCTAGGGCTGTCTCATACAGGACTGGTGTATTGGTATTAGCAGGGTCATTTTTACGACATGTCGGCGGGTCTTCTGGTAGATCAGTAAAGCCTGATTTAATGAAATTCAAATCCTTAAACTGTTCCCTGCACCAGCGAGGATTCGAACCTGGGTCCCACGGGACCGCAAGCCAACTCTCTACCGATCGAGCTACCGCCTACATGATCTTCCTTCCCTAAAACCAAACTGTCTTGGTGTTATCACTTCATTTTCTTCTAAATACTTTATCCATCTTTTTCTAATAACTTTCTCACAGATTTTACAAACAATACTAGTACGTGACACAGGTCTATAATTAAGTGGATCCTCCCTATCTCCTCCCTTAAATATTGGCACAATACTTGCTCTTTTCCAATCTTTAGGTAACTGTCCATTTTCAAGCGAGGTTTTGATAATGACATAAACTGGCCACACTAACTGGTCGGCACATTCCTTCAGGATCCATCCAGCCACACCATCTGGTCCCATTGCTTTTCTCACATCCAAATCCTTCATCAGCTGTAGCACCTCATCTATGTCAACTGTAATTTCGGTCATTCTTGTCAGCCTGGGTTCCATTTCAGGTTCCCTAAATTTGTCTTCCAGTACATAAACTGACTGTAGCTTGTTGTTCATTATTTCACACGTCTTCCTCTCTTTCGTATATTTCATCTCCATCCCTCAGTCATATTATACTGTCCTTAACTTTCATTTTGCCATTTACGAACCTATAAAATAGTTTCGGCTCTTTTTTACAGTTAGATTCAATATCTTTTTCGTATTTCCTTTCCTCTTCTCTCCGTATCCTTACATATTCATTTCTAACCTGCTTGTACTCCTCCCAAGCCCTTTCACTATACCTTCTTCTCACTTTATTCCATGCTTTTTTTCTTGCCTCTTGTGCCATCCTACATCTGTTGTTAAACCATTCTTTCTTCCTTTCCATAGCTGCAGAAAATTTTGGGACATGCTTAGTAACTCCTGTTTTATATACTTCTATCAAAAACTCATATTTCTCATCAACATTTGTGATCATATTCATTTTACTCCATTCTACATTCTGGAAAAAGTTCCTCAGGGAAGCAAAGTCTGCCTTCCCATAATTGTATCTATTTTCTCTGTGTTTTTCATCTCTTTTTCCTTCCCTCACTCCTACCACGTCCATCTCAATTACCAGATGATCACTTTTACCAAAGGGGCAATGGTAGGTTATGTTCCTCACATCACTTGGGTCCTTTGTGAATAGTAGGTCAAGCCTGGATGGTTCATCAACACCCCTAATTCTTGTGTTTTCTTCGATCAACTGGGTTAACATGTTTTCCATCATCAATTCCATTAATTTATTTCCCCATGATTCTTCATTGTTCCCAGCATCCATACTTTCCCAATCAACTTCTCTACAGTTAAAATCTCCCATTAATATTATTCTATTTCTTCATTCAATTAACATTTCTAGCCTAATAATGGATTCACTTATTAACTGTTTGTAATCTTCCTTTGTCCATTCCCTAGTTTTGGGGGCATTGTCCTCTATTTCAACTCCCAAAAGTTCAGCCTTAGTATTTTCAATTTCTATATTCTTTACTCTTAGGTCATTATGGGTTAATATCACTATTCCTCCCCCAAATTTGCCTTCTCTGTCCTTCCTCCAAATCTTATAATTATTCCAGCCAAATAATTTTATATCGACATCTCGGGGCAATTTAGTCTCTACTAGGCAAACAATTTCAGGTTTATTTTCATTTAAGTAGTCTCCAATTTCCTCTTTCTTAGATATTAATCCATCTACGTTACTGTATATGATGCTCAGATTTGCTGCACTGTTGTTATCTTTACTCGTTCTTCTCTTTTTCATATTCATATCCATCCCCTTTGTTTCCTTCACATCTAGTTCTTCACATACCACTTCCTTGCCTTCATATCCATCACTCTCCAAAAAAAAGTTTTACGTTCTTCCTCTGTCCTCCTGTCATTTTTTTCCTTTACTTGGTCCTTCAAAGATTTTAAAACTTCTCTTTCTTCTTCATTCAAATCTTTTCTTACTATAATATTTTCCATTCCTGCCTCTTTACTTAGTTTCCAGGTCACCTTAAGTATGTCATTTACAATACTTTCTGAAGACATCTTAACTCTCATTGGTCTTGCTTCCCCTTTCTTATATGGCCCTATCCTCCTTACTTCCTCAATTTCTTTTTCCCACTTGTTTCCTTCAGGATCGATCTTGTCCAATATTTGCCTCACCTGATTTGAGTCTCTCTCGAGTCTCACAGACCTAACTTTTACTTCTTCCTCCCTGTTTCCAAATATTATCACACATCTGTTCCTTTCTACTGTTTCTTTCACTATTTTCTCTTTTTTCTTCAATATTTTCACTACATTTTCTTCCATTTTTTTCTTGTTCATTTCCCTTTCTTCCTGAATAATTTCCCTTAAACTGACCACTTCTTTCTGTTCTTCTTCCACATGTGCCCACTTTGCCTTTTGCTCTTCTAACACACTACTTACCTTCTCTGTTTGGTTACTGCTTTCTTCTAGTTTTCTCCGTAATTCAATATTTTCTCATTTCAAATTCTCGATCTCCTGGTTCGCTGTCTCATTGGCCTGTATCAGACTCTGTATAGTATTTTCGGTTTTTTCAGGCATGTCTCTTGATACTAGATCTTCCACTTTTTTTTCTAGACCACTAATTCTCATAATCAACGTTTTAACCAGATCCATTACATTTGTTTCACTGTCAAAACCTGGGAATTCCGGTTCCCCAGTGTTTACATGGTCGGCCATGTTTAAGGTCGGTTTCAGTACTAAACTGAACAGCTGTTCCCAAAATTCCTATAAAAACATTCATGTATACTTAATGACAATAGTTCTTTACATTTTTGGTAGACTATAATAACTTGCACTACTTAAAATTATGAACAAGACTGGAGACAGGACAATTCCTGAAAACTACTTAGGGTTTGATGAGAGGCGGTTTGAGACACGTCTTCTCGCTGTGGCTGTTTGTGTGTATCATATTGTCATGAGTGAATCCATGAGTGAATATGTCTTGGCAGGTGTACTTTGGTGGGTACTTCCTGCGCAACCACCCTGTCAGCATGCACACCATCAGCTTTGCCATTAATTACTGGAGCCGGGGGGGCGTCCAGGCACTCTTCCTTCGACACGAGGGCTACCTGGGGGCCATAGGAGCATTCCTGCGCGGTGCTGAAGAATGTGGTATGAAATATGTGACAGTTTGTGTAGTGTATTGCACAGTTTGAGGACTGGGGAAGCATGAGTGTAGAGTAATTGGTTGTTTGGCCCTTTTCAGTAGGCATTCTGTATAGCTTCAGCTGTTCTTCTTCTTTACTTGTTCTTTTCTTCCTGCTATCACTAGAAATTGAAATAAATTAATGTTACTAATTATTCATTTAACTATGTTGTGTCTGCACAACTGACTTGCCATTGCATCACTTTTTGTTGATCATTGTGGACAGCATTTTGTGTCGGAGAGCTGCAGTTGATGCATAATAGTGCACTGTGTCATAATTGTTGAAAAAAAAATAAATAAATACACTTTCTTTGGAGGTGTTACTTTCTCTCAAATGGCAGTGGTGGATCCAAAAATTATTTTCATCTGTTTGTTTTATGACTCAGAACATTTTACAGCAACTTGAATTGCACATAGTTTGATGTTTCATGGTAAAATACATCAAGTTGAAAAATGGTACATTTTCTTTATTACTTATACAGTACATTCTGTC
>JAGKTI010042195.1:0-10142 GCA_018397915.1 Birgus latro
ACGTATGGAAGTGAAGCTTGGATCTTGTTGGAGGGACAGAAGTCAAGAGTGAGAGCAGTGGAAATGAGTTATTTGAGAGGAGCATGTGGAGTCACATGGCGAGACAGACTGACAAATGAGGAAGTGAAGGAGCATTGCGGTGTGGATGTGATAGGAAGCGTTAGGAGAAACACACTGAGGTGGTTTGGCCATGTGGAGAGGATGGAGAGTGAGACACTGACGAGGAGAGTGTATGTGAGTGAGGTGGAGGTGGGGAGAGGGAGGGGGAGGCCAAGGATGAGATGGAGAGATGGAGTGGAGAGGTACATGAGAGAGTGGGGTGAGAGCTGAGAGCAGGGCAATGAAATCGCAGGGGACAGGGCGACATGGAGGCGATTTGTTTGTGGCCACCCTTTACTGGACTAAGGCATCTGGCAATAGATAGATAGATAGACGTAACCCATAAGTGCGAACTGATGTGAATGGCTGTCACAATTCAGGGTGCGGAGCACCGCCAGCTGATGGGATGTGCCGCAAGCACCTTCCCGCCGCCCTTTGAACTCGCAACCAGTTTCTATGACACCCATAGAGTCGGTAGGCCTTCCAGGTACCCCACAGATGCGCGGCTCAGTGAGGAGCCGTGTCTTCATCATCGTCATCGTCCGATTCCGTACCACCGCGCGAAAGGCTGATGGTATGTGTCATCGACCCCCGCGAAAGTTCTGCCCTTAGTGCAAGGGAAAAGGCTCAGTGATAATGCCATTGGCCGTGCCTTGGACGACACCACGTCCTCACGGACATTTAGTGAGAGCAAATTCTCTGAGGAGAGGAGTTATCATGTAGAAAGCGACCTCTCTTGCCCTCCGACCCCTCCCCGCTCTCTGACGCCAGAGAAGGCTCTCAATCTCCTGCAGGAGGAGGGCAGGGCCTTCGACAGTGATGAGTTCACTGAGGAGGAGGAGGTAGATGACACAGCACACCTGGAAGGCGAGCATAGAGTTGGCAGTCATCTGTGAAATAAACGCCAATGAGCTGTTTCACTGTCACGCCTGCTGTCCGCTTGCCGATGTCTTGCCCTCGAACGTCCACCTTCTCTTCAGCCGAGCATTTCAGGGGTGGAATCACCACAACCGGGCCCTTCACGAGTGGAATTTTCCACATGGGCCCCATGTGTTATTACTCAGCATGAAGCGTCTTTTCAGGGAAGGCCTGCGTCAGGTGAGTCATCACCCCCTTACTCCCCAGCCTCCCACACCTCTCCCTCTTTCTCCTTCACCGCCTGCCTCTGGGAGTGCACGTGGGCGTGTACGCGGGCATGCACGCATGCAGAAAAAACATGCTGCACATGACAGATGGCCCACTTCACCAAGTGTGGGTAGAATGGATACGTTTGTCTGGGAGAATGGAGGAAGATTTGAGACGTCTGTGCCGGTGTTTGACGAGGAAGGAGCAGGTGTTCAGGAGGATGAGCTTCCCCACAGTCCCAGGACTATTGGTATATATTCAGGGCTATATTTACAACTGTAGTAATACAATATCTGGTGGAAGAAATAAATTTCCACCAGGCTATGTGTGTGCGATGGCTGGACGTGGCTGCCAGCAACAGCATGCACATGAGGGACTGGTAACCTGTGGAGGTGGGGGAGTTGTGTGTGGCTGGCCCTTACCATGTTGATGACGCACGTAAGAAAACATGTGATCCATGACTACTGGTCGGTAGATTAACTCGAGGGCACACCTGTCTTCAGCAAGTATATGGTCTGTGACAGGTACCTGGACATCTTAAGGTTCTTCCATTTCAAAGAAATGATGGACCTGCACCGAGCGACAGGTTGTGGAAAATTACACCCATCCTAACAATGCTCAAGGAGTAATTTTCCAGTTTTTTTTTTCCTTTTCAGAATGTGGTAATTGACGAGTCGCTGGTGTTACTTCACCGATTTGGCCTGAAATTCCTTGTCCTTTGTGACTGCAAAACTGGATATGTGCTTGATGTGATAGTTTATTTGGCAACAGATGTTGATATACCTAGTGATGATCCTCATGATTTCTTGGCATCAGTCGTAAAAGTGCTGATGGAAAGATATTTCAACAGACACCACATTCTGTACACTGATAGTTATTACACTGCCCCGGCGTTGGCCAAGTAGCCTATATGCTTGAACGTGGTACTGGGTCCTATGGAACTGTTTGGGCAAAAAAAAAAAAAAAATCCCCAGTATTCCCAACAATTGCTGAGAAAGGAGCCCTTCTTACCAACAAATGTGGCAACATGTTAGGCCTTCTCTGGCATGACTAGAGATGGGTTAACATGTCAACAGTACATAAGGGTGTGTTTGAGGAAACTAGAAAAACAGACTACAGGACCAAGGAACCCATGTTGAAGTCAGATGCTGTCAATAATTATATCAACATGCGGCTTGTTGGTAAATCATAATGCAAACTCGTGAGGCTGATTGCCTACATAAGTCCTGCAGGTGGTACAAGAAGGTGGATATCGCCATCCTGAACAGTTTCATGCTGTTCAAGGAGCTCGTCAGGAAACCTCTCTCTCTATAAGAGTTTGAGAGGGAGCTTGCACGCGAACTCCCTGAAGAATATTAAACTGCACAGGTGCCAGGTGCTAGGCGGGGGACAGCGGCTGCAGCAGATAGGTATACTGTGCCGAGTATTTCCGGCAGCACAGGCTGGTAGAGACTGGCCGTACCACAGCAGGTCATCAGGCATACAGGCGGGGCCACGTCTGTACCACACCAAACGCCGTCCCCCGGCACAGAAAGAGAGCTTACCAATGTGCAGAGTGCAAGGTCCTCCTATGCCCTAAATGTTTTTGCGAGTATCACTCCAAGTGTGATTACTGAGCAGCTGTGTGGGAAAGTGTAAATAGTATACAGGTATACACGTATATATATTTTTTTAATAAGTGAAACGTTGGATATTGTAAGTGATTTCTGGTAAGTGCTATGATATGTGTTTTCTAACAAGTTCTACAAGTGCAGTGCAATAAGTGTTACTGTTTACTGGTTATTGATGAAAAAAATTATTGGAAATACTATGTGTCTGCCTACCTGTTACACGAAGGAAAACCACTTTTGAGCGGGCCAGAAAGAAACTTACCTCGTTGGCTACACTACAGTATATTTTTTCACTTGATACTCAGGAAAATATTGCTGAATATGTGAGCATAAGCGTATTTGTGATGTGAAGTACAAATAATGTAAGTTGTGTATAACATTTTCAAGATTTTCATGATGCCCCTGATCAGTACAAATCAGTCTGATTTAAAATACAAGCAATCACCACATACTCATCCATACTGCATGAAACAACCAAAGCATTTACATGTCAAATTGCATTTCCCTTTAATCGTGATGTCAAGTGCAATTATAAGTGTCGTAGTAAAGGGAGATTTTTATAATTGATGCAAGAAGTGAGTACAGTCAGACAAAGAGCTATTTTCTTTCCCACACACCTATGGGGCATAGTGGCACTATAAAATGGGTAGAAAACCCTTTGGGGAGCCGCATGGATAGGGTGATGACTCATCCTTATGACGGTGAGCGAGGACGAATGGAATTTTCCACATTCCAACCAAGGACGCCCGGGCAGTGGCAGTATTACAATCACCACTCCAGTCAGTGCTGCCAATGCTAGCCAGCGAGTCCAAGGTCACAGCCAGTGGCGCGCACTAGGAACCAGCCCGCCAGATATGTAAAACCAGACATCTTCACCTTATCCTTACTCATCGACGGGATCACTGAGGACCTCGGGATACCTTCATTGGAAAAAGGAAGAGTTGGTGAGTCTTACGTATTTTCATTTTTTCTCTAACTATTATAGTTTGGCAGATATTAGGGTTTGAAGTATGGGTATTTTTCCCAAAATCTCGGAAAGTCCCCCTAAGGAGGAATTGGCGATGGGGGGAAACTCCCAGGGGATTAGAATTAGTGCTCTGGACTCTCCCACTCAAATTCTTCCCATTCCTTTTCGCACCTTGCTATAAACCTTTCAAACAACTTTACCTCATCACCCTTCCCTCCTTTTTTCCACTGTAATGGCTCTGTAGCTATTTCAGCTACTGATAAAGCAAAACTCTTCTTTCAGACTTTCTCCTCCAATTCTACTTTAGATGATTCTGGTGCTGTTTCTCTGTATCATTTCCTCCCTCTGACTTCTTCTCAGCTGCCATCACTGGCCTCAATACTGACAAGGCATATGGGCCTCATAGGGTCCGTCATGTTGTCCTCAAGAATTGTGTTTCTGTGCTTACACCCTGTCTAGGTAAATTCTTTTGCCTTTGTCTGTCAACTTGTTCCTTTCCATTTTGTTGGAAGTTTGCTCTCATTCAGCCTGTCCCAAGGATGGGTGACCATTCCCAGCCCTCTAATCACCACTCGTGGTCATCCTTCTTTCAGGACTTTGGCTAAAGATTTGTTATTGCACTTGACACATCAAAGGCTTTCAATCAAGTCTGGCATAAATCTTAAATTTCCATACAACCCTCTTACGGTTCCTATCCTTCTACTTGTGGTCTCATCTCTACCTTCGTTTCTGGTCGTTCTGTAGTTGCTGTTGTAGAGGTCACCATTCTTTTCCTAGAGTTATCAATAGGGATGTCCCTCAGGGCTTTCTCCTATCACCGACTATCTTCCCAGTATTCAACAATGACTTAAGCTGTACATCTAACTCTGTCCACTCATACGTTGGTGACTCCACCATTCACCTTTCCATTCGCCTCCTGCAGCATCCATATCAACAGTTACTTCAACTAAAAAGGAATGAGGATATGACACATCTAATATCTAATTTGGCTCACATCTTTCATTGAAGTAAAAATAATCTGTTTAAAAAAAATTAAAGGGTACTCTTGTGGAAGATTTTGTCGGGTTGAAAGATGTAAGAAATTATTTTTTGATGCATTAAACAAAATCCAACTGAATCTTTTTTTTTTTTGGAAAGATCATAATACTCCACTTGTAAAATCTACTTCCAAGAGATTAGGTGTGCTAAGCTGACTCCATGCCTTACTTATTCCTGCACAATTGTTGACTTTATAAATGGGTTTTGTTCACCTCTGTGTAGAGTTCAATTCTCAGGTATGGGGTGGCTCTCCACATACAGCTCTTCTAAACAAGATGCAGTCAAAGGCTTTTTGTCTCATTAGCTGCCCTCCTCTTACTTGATTCCATCAACTTCTGTCTCTTCGCCACACTGTTACTTCTTTATCTTTTTTTCTATCGCTACTTCAATGATCACCGCTTCTCAGAAGTGTCTGCCTGCATCCTTCCACCTAATGTTTGACTTGGCTCGTATCTCTGACTGGAGTAATAATAATCTTGTTGTTTTTAATGCATCAAAAACTCAGTTTTTGCACCTATCAACCCAACACAATCTTCCACAGGAGTACCCACTAATGTTTAATAACATTCAGCTCAATCCTACATCATCCTTGATCATGCTTGGGGTTACATTCACTCGGGACTTATCTTGGAAAGATCGTATGACTTCTCTTGGAAAATCTGCTTCCAAGAGATTAGGTGTGCTAAGCCGACTCCGTACCTTCTTTACCCCTGCACAGTTGTTGACTTTATACACGGGTTTTATTTGCCCCTGTGTAGAGTACAACTCTGATTTGTGGGGAGGCACCCACATACAGCTCTTCTCAACCAAGGTGGAATCAAAGGCTTTTCGTCTCATTAACTCTCCTCCTCTTACTGGCTCCCTTCAACCTCTGTCTCTTCACCGCACTGTTGCATCATTCTCTTTTCTGTCGCTACTTCTATGGTCACTGCTCCTCTGAATTGACTGCTTGCATTCCTCCACCTCTACGACGGGTGTATAGCACCTGTCTAGCAACAAACTCTCATCCCTTCTCTGTCCAACTGTCTAATGCAAGAGTTAACAGTTACTTACTCCCAGTCCTTCATTTATGCAACAGGTCAGCTCTGGAACTGTCTCCCTCTGTCTGTATTTCCTACTTCCTATGATCTTCAGTCTTTCAAACGCAGTGTGTCCAGGTATCTCGAACGGATCTTGAATTTGGCTCTCTTTAGTATCGTTTTTGTTTTGTTTTTCATGGGGGAAACTGTTTGCGGGCTCTGGCGTTTGGTTCCTTCTTTCTTGCATTTAAAAAAAAAAAAATCATGGCGGGCAGGTAGCATCCGTCTAGCTAGAAACTCTCATCTCCTTTTTTGTCCAACCCTCAAATGCAAGAGTTAACTATTACTCCCAGTCCTCCATGAATGCAACAGGTTGACTCTGGAACTGTCCCACTCTGTCAGTAGGTCCAACTGCCTATGATCTCCAGTCTTTCAAACGCAGTGTCCCAGCATCTCGAAGTGAACGGATCTTGAATTTGCCTCCCTTTTATCTTGTTTTTGTTTGTTTCTTGGAAAGAACTATCTTTATGGCTCTTGGTCTTTAGTTCCTTCTTCACTGCATTAAAAAAAAAAATATGAGTATGCGAATGAGTGAGGTAACGGTATCCAGAGAATCCGACTGTTAGTGTCATATGCTTGTGAATGGAGAAAAAAAAATGCATTATTGGAAAAATTTTAATACTTCTGTGCTTTCAGAGAAAAGAGAAGTAAGCAAGTAATGGAAATCGAGAGCAGATTGAATCAAGAATGAGAAGCAGTCAGTGCAATGAAGGTCATGACACAAAACGAAGAACTTTATGTGGAGCCCACATAAGGATTAAATAAAACTACTGTATGTTAGCGCTCACTTTACCGCAGGGGAATGACACTCTGGTATCTTTCGAATGTGATAAGACCAAATGCAGTGAAATTAGGCTGTAAACGAATGTATGTGAATTTCGTAGGTTGTATAAGATAAAAAAGCACAAGGATGGTGAAAGAAGTTGAACACTAAATTATGTTAATAAAAAGTAGAAAAGAATGCTTATATGACGTGGTCAAAGAGGAAGAACACTGTAAATAAGATTATAAAAATAGTATATTAAAGTATGATACTGATAGGCCAAGAAGGAGATATGATGACTGTGTGAAATAGGAAGGTATAGAAGTTGAGGCTGCAAAGGAATAGCCTAAGAATCGAAATGGATGGATGGAATATGTATGGAGATGCACTTGGGAAAAGTTGACACCCCTCCATTTAATTGGTCGTCAACAGAATGACTGTCTGACAAGTGAGTGTGAACCACATCTACAAAGGAAATCATTGGGAAAATATAGACAAAGTATTTTCACAGGGACAGAGACAAAAGTCTGAAATATGATATAAATGAATAGCCAGTTACACTGGGCATTGCTGTTTGATACACTTCCTAGCTGTGTACTTTTTTTCCTCAGTGTTTATGGGTCATAACTCTCCATATCTCTGGAGAAATATCAGGATAAGGATAAGAACGATGACTCTGAAGAATGAAAACGCCAAGATTGTCTCCTCGCCCCTCTCATAACCCCTGTCCACCTCCTGAATAAGCTTTGGTTCCACAATCATAAAAATCCTTTGCAAGATTTAAAGAAAAGGTCCATCCACTGTTCCTGGCTCCCTTCGGCACTTTATGAATCGACAAGGTAGCAATCAGCACTCGGCAGTCTAACGAGGTCACAACCCACTCACAGGTCCCCTGTGTGAGACTGTCATTTTCTTCCCCCGCCCCCCACTGCAGGGGGTCACCTTGACGTGGTGGCAGGGCTTGAAGCATGGTTGGCGGTGCCACCTACTTTGGGGGCTTGCCTACCTTTGTAGGGTTCGGCATTTGTTGCCCTCGTGGACCAAGCACCCCCTACATCACTAGTGGAGGAGGCCTGGTGGTGATGTTAGTTCCAGCCCGTTTGCCATCTAGGGCGGGACAGTCGCCTCCCCACGTGTTTGCCGTGCGTGGCGTCCCGTAATGCTGGGAGACGGGAGTCCTGGGGGATGAGTGATGCTGTACGGTGCGCCCTGCAGCTAGGAATACACCTCTTTGGTCCCTTATTCCGGCTAGACGGGCGGCCTGGTTCGGCCCGACCAGGTCAATTGGCTGGTCATGCGTTGGCTAGGGTCAAGTGGGCTCTGGGGAGCCTGGTGGCTCCTACCGTCCTGTAGTCACCCTTGCCCGGGCCCCCCGGTGGTTACCCGCGTATACTCTCCCGCTACCTCTGGGGTCGCCAGTGGTGTTCTCCCTGGCACATGATCTCCCCTTGTTGGGCTCCATGGTGGGTGGAGGGGTGGGGGAATGAAGTTTATAAACTGATCTATGGCAACTACAGGAAAAAATTCGGTTAACGACTCAGGCTCTGTCCCTGGACACTCTTTAATGACCTTGGAGCCTTACCAGGCCACTGGTGAAGGTCCTCCTCTGCCCCAGCGTTCAGCTGGGACTGGGAGACGTTCACGTCGGGTTGGTCTGGTTCTGGGGTTCGGCCTTGATGACATAGTGCCCACGTCATACGCGAAGTATCTAGTGCTGAAGCCCTCTTTGGGTGGGTCGGTGTTAGATATGGACATTTTTTATATGTACCGTGCTATTGCTTCTCCCTGTGGGAGGGAACCCAAAATGTCTACTCAGGAGGATGGAAGCATCCTTCTTGAGGTGTCCTCCCCAGAGGAGAGTTCCCAGTTGATGGCTATAACTTCCATCTCTGGTGTTGGTATTTCCTGCATCCCACACACTAAATTTAATGAAAGTAAGGGTGTAATTTATTCCCGAGATCTTCTCCGATACTCTGAGGAGAAATTGTTGGAAGAACTGCAGTCGTCAGGTGTGGTGAAGGTTGATCGCCTTCAAAAGAAAATCGATGGCGTTTTAACCCCAACTCCGACATTGTACCTGACTTTCAGCAGATTAAAGTTGCCTACACATGTGAAACTGGCATGGCTGTCACTTTCTGTGAAGTCTTATGTGCCAGCCCCAAAGCGCTGTTTCCACTGTCAGGGTTTTGGGCATGTCGGCTGTTTTTGCCGCCGTGCACAGGCTGACCTTCCGGGTGTTTGTGTGTCCTGTGGTGACCCGAGTCATACCGGTGACTGTCCAGGACCCCTTAAATTCTTCCACTGTGGAGGACCTCATGCTGTATCTTCACGAAACTCTCCTAGATACTGCCTGGAGAAGGAGATCTTGACCATTCGCATGTGCAAGAAGGTTTCATTTCCAGAAGCAAGGAAGAGGGCCCAGACTCTCTTCTTCCAGCCCGGGGTCACTTATGCTTCTGTCCTATCTGGAGCACCTGTACATCGTTCGATGTCCCAAAAGTTACCTCGACCCAATAAAGTGCTCACTTCCACATCTCGATTGCAGAATGCCATCCCCAGAGATAACATTGCACATGAGAATGGTGCTCACCCCACCTCTACTTCGACTGTTTCCACCCCCACTTCGGTGGCTGACGGCTTGCACACTTCTGTGGTAATGAGAGATGTCCACGTTGACCAAATGTCTTCTCCCATTTTACCCAGTAAGCCTGCTCCAGCTGTTCCCGCCCCAACTCCGGTGGCTGATGACCCGCTCACTTCTGATTTGGTGCCTATGAACCAGGAATCTTCCCCTCTCGAGATGGTAACCCCTGCAGGCCAGGTCTCAGCCTCTCCACCTCGGTCCACCAGTAATAATGATGTGCACTTTTCCACCTCTAAATGCCATCGTGGTTCCTCTGAGTCTTTGAGTACTGAAGATCTCCCAAGCAAGGTTTCACTCGTACAGTCCTCCCCATCTAATGTTAGTCGTCCTGTGTGCCAGCCCTCGGACCTCGCCTCTGGGTCACGGAGGGCTCCTCAGGCGTCAGTTGAGTCTGGCGCCTCCTCCTCGGGTGCATCGGAAAATTCTCCTCCGGTTGCCACTGAGGTCAGGACCCCGACCCCCACTACTCGTCCCCCTGGGTCGTTGGGGGCATCGGACGGAGGTATGAATAAGAATTCTTCATCTACTGGGCATCGTCGAGTAACAGTGAAGTCTTCTACCACTTTCCAGGGCCCAGGTCATCGCACTGTTCACAGTGCTGTCCATGAATTGCCCCCTAGTGGACGTGCCCGCCCTCCTCAAAAGGCTGTCTCCCAGGGTCGCTCAGTAATCTCCACTACGTGACCCTTACTTCTCTGTAAATAGTTCCTCCATATTCCTTCATCTTTTTAGTTCTTTTATGTGTTTTTATGCTTTTTCCTCACTTTTCAATAGTGACAATGGCTACTATTATCCAATGGAACTGTCGTGGCCTACA
>JAGKTI010042196.1:0-10142 GCA_018397915.1 Birgus latro
AATAAAATACAAGAGGATATTATAATGAAATGTGCAGAGTAAATGGCTGAGGAAAAGGGGTTACAAAATCATCATAAGCCATTTGTAATACGACTCATGATGAACTATTTTATTTTTATTTTCCTTGGCATAGCGCAAGGCGATTATATTCACGCTAGGAAGAGCCTTCCTTATGTAGTGAAGGGGTTAATTAAGGTTATATTTACCCTTCCAGTTCGAAAGAGACTCCCATAAGCTAAATTACCTAGTCTTGATCTAAAAGGAATATACAGTAAACTTTGTCATTGGGCTAAAGGAGTTAATGTCTTGTATTCGATGACTTTCTTTTTGTTCTACTACTACTACTACAACCACTACCGCGACTACTACTACTGCTACTGCTGCTGCTACCACTACTACTACTACTTCTACTACCAGCTCAGACACATTGTTTTTTTTTTTCTTGCTACCTGCGGGTGTATTTATTTGACATTAGGAAAGCTCCCCTACAGTTCGACAGATTTCTCCTATACTTAAAAAATGAGAGAAAACGATACAAAAAATATGCTTAGCGTAGAGATAATGAGAATCGAGTCATTGGGCTGAAAGGGTTTTGGACAGAATGTCCTTGTCACACGAACTGGATATAATCTTACTTCACCTTCAGCGCTAATATACATTCTTCCTAAGTTGAAATAATCGCCTGGTGGTAGCAAAAGCAGGAAAAGAAATGAAAAAGAAATGGAAAATAGAATAAAGTCAACTGGGTGAAACAGCTAACTAAAAATCCCGATATATAACAAGCGTGTATATACCACCACTATCGCAGTCCTCCTTAGTTTGATTAAGTTATTTGGTGCTAGAAAAGATAAAAAAGGAAAATAAATAATGAAAAAAGACGTCTTCTAGGTGAAGTGACTATACTCAGTTTTTTTTTTTTTTAACTAAGGCGAAGATGCACTTGACAGGTTGGTGATAATTGGCTGAATGCAACATGTCCAAATAACATTTACTAACTCAAATTTCCCCCTCATATATATGTTGTCAATTAATAAGAAAGAGATCATGAAACAATGTTGCATTCAGCCAATCATCACCAACCTGTCAAGTACATCTTCGCCCTGATTTAAAAAAAAACTGAGTATAGGTAAAATCATGGTAATGGAATACCTGTATATTGTTACTTACAAATTCAACGTACACACTGTCTGCAATGTGTTATCTTCTTCACTAGGACTAACGTGATGCTCCAAATATAATCAATAAATAATGAATTACAAATAATTAATGTCAAATAAATTAATAAATGTCAAATTTTCTGCAAATGGATGGGACCCTCAGTGTTTAGTCATTAACCTTTATGTTGGTCTCTTCATTCTCATAAGTTGTAATATAAGCTTCAGTCTCGCAAAAATTAGTTTATTTTTTGCTAATTTTAGACGATTATCACAAAATGAGAGATCTTTATCTAACTACCTTTTTTTTGGAAAGTCAATCCTTAACTGAGGAAAATCGCCGAGGTAGCATTCATAAACTCCATCAAGACAAAAGAAACTTCAGGTATACTCACCCTCATCCCCTTTATCATCCACTGCAACACATTAAAAAAGGTAACCTTTGTCTTTAAACACACTTCTTATTAAGACATCACTCAAACACACAGCAAACACACCCCTGTGGGTGTGACCATTACTGAGTGAACGCTGATAAATCTCTGCAGTTGCAACTTGCTCGATCTCATCCTTTAGAAAGGTACACTGACTCAGTGAGTGGCAAAGTCTTGGACATATACTGAATCTGGTCTTTCCTGTGCTCACAGCATAAAAGACGTCATCGAGTAAAGGGGTTAAGGACAGCAACTTTTTAAACCCAAAAAATGTTAAATCAGAATATTCAACTGTTGCTCTGTTAACTTAATATATTATTATATATTTGGATCGTAGTCTTATATGATACTATAGTGGGATTCTTTTCACCTGATAGTACTGGGCCACTCCTACAGCTTTAAGGCCGCCTCCAAACCAAATGCTTGCTGGTGTAGGCGGGGGTTTCCATCATTGTAGCACAGAAGTTCTCGCCCGGACCCGGATCCACGCATGTCCAATGGGACCACTTATAGAGGTTATAGTGATGTAAAACTCTCCCAAACCACTGCCCAAGCAAGCAACCATTTGTTGTGGATGGGACCTAAGTCGTGGTTGAAATAATAATGTGCATCCTGGGTAAATCGTCCTTCCAACCAGAATTCACCTAACCATCAAGTGAACTGAAAGCGATAAGGATTCTTTGCCATGATAAAACTAACGCACTATATCAGACGTCACAAAAATTGCCGGATCACCAGGTGAACAGTCATAAAGTTTTGATTACCACTATAAATACTTTTATTAAAACCATTATCATTCTAACCCGCCACCGATATTACTATAATAATCAATACTTCCGCAAAAACAAACCGTCAGTATCATTATTATAGGATTCTATCTAGTTCAAAGGAGCGAAAATATAGTTTACTTTTCTAACCTGACAAAGATCCGTAACCCAGTTAAGGTCAGTTGGTCTATGTGCTGCAATATTATTTTTTCTTAAGGTAACCTGGCATGAGATAGGTTCAGTGCAGTGTAGAGTGCTAATTTTGAATGGAAAATTAGTGTGGTTTCGAAAGGTGGAAAATCAGAATTGTCATGGGAATATTACAGGCACAACTTTAGCAGAGGAATCGACCGTAAAGCATTTTCTGCTTTCTTATTAAAATACATTTACAAACTAACAGTTCAGAGGTATCCCCGTGTAAGCAGCACGTGGTAAAGGTAAGAAGTGTCCCTTTCGCACGCACAGTAGCCATTAAGAAATGGTCGTTGTCATAACCAGTAACTTATGGCTCTGGTAGAACTTATACCTTTTGAACTATCATTCTTTACACATTATTTACCTGTATCAGATTTATGATTCATACAAACTCAATCCATACTACAATATTTACCTCCGCCAACGAAGTTGGAGGACCTTATGTATTCACATATGTTTGTCTGTTTGTTTGATTGTCCACACGATATCTCCAAAAGTTCTAAGTGAATTTTAATTAAATTTTGTGGAAGGGTGGGCCATGAGCCAAAAAAAAAGAAATGATTAAATTTTGAGGCTGATCCGTATCCGGATCCTGCAATGGCATTGGCGGAGGTATGCGTTCTGTGAGTCCTTTCAAGTTAACAATTATGAAAAAGTATTAGTCTGCAATACATATATTCATAAATATTCATACCATTATAAACAATATTCTCATACATGAACCCTGAACCACAAAATAAGATTCATAATGATATTACTGTCAGGGGAAATTTGTTTTTCAAAGAGTAATGATATTGTATAACTCGTGTATACAATGTATAGCTATGTGTGCTAAGAATGACTATCGAGTCATTTACTGAGAGAGAATAGACCTGTGAAATCGAGCAGTGATTTCACTTTATGCTGGCTCACTTCGCCACTTCTCTAGAGTCGAGAATTTATAGACTTTCTCAACGGTACGCAGCAGAGACTAGACGCTCTATTGGGCTGCAATATTGTACCGTTGGCCTCTAAGAAAGTTAGCTTCTCCCCCCAACAATCAAAAATGATAATAATAAAGATAACAGGATCTTGGCTGAGCCAAACTCCTAGCTAGCACAACGGATTTAAGGATTGATGCAAAAAGCTGGCCTAAGTACCAGTCGTGATTTAATACAAAAAGTTGTGCTAACGTGGAGTAGCAAAACTATGTTAAATAAGTGGGAAAATTAAACACGACTGTTACATTTAACAAAGCTCAAGAAAACGAACTGTAAATTTATTAAATACAAGCAAATAAATTTACGTTACATGACTCCAATTCAAATCAAATGAAGGAATGCACTCACTCACTCAGACAAACAGCTAAATATTTCAAAAAAGCTTAAGCCTAGGAAAAACCAGAAAATACTAATCGGTATGGATGAAACCGAGCTGCTGCGATGATCACCAAGGTGGGTGGGAGCTGCGGGACACACGCCAATACAAGCTGAAATCTGAAATCGCTAAGAAATCACTAAAGCCTTGAAAGGCATACCACGTCACGCTGTGTCAGCAGACAGTCTGAGGTCCAGTTTGAATACTCGGCGCAGCGAGCGTGGGAGGTGCGCGCGCCGCGCTGGCGTATAATGGCTCAGAGGAGAACATGACAATTCAAATTTATGGGACGATGTCACGACTTACTTAACATAACGTTACAATGTAGAAAATTCGTGACATTACACCCCTGAAAAAATTCAAATTTTACTGGAGTAAAATTTGACATTAGATACAGTATATATATATATATATATATATATATGCATCCTAGCTCAGTCACACAAGATTCACACTGTGGTGTGTGTACTATCCTGTTACAGGAGGTAAAACAGTGTCGCCTGTGAGCGTAAAAACCTCGTATTTACGTTAAGGAAAGCAAGCTTGAGGGAAAAACTCTGCGACGACAGTGGAAAATCCTGCACTCAGGTCAACTGAGCGAAAATTCGCTACATTTACATTAACAACTAATTTTTATATAGCGTGGTGTATGTGATACACGGTGTAGGTGTGACAGTTGTAGTGTAACTGTACCTACGTGTAAGCAATAATAATAATACATGTTAATGCAATAATAAAGGCGACGAGGGCAGAAGAGATGAAATGCCAGGGTGCAGCAGACGATCAATGGTCCTGGACATCTTCTTCACCCAACGACTGTACCTGTGGGATGAGTCAAGGTGGAGTATCAATAGTGTCAATAAAACGATTTGCACTATATTACAATTTCATCCACCCAGCAGTCAATCAACACACAAAAGAAGGTACTCTTTGGCTGAAAGTCAGCCAACAGCAAATTTCGTACGTATGTCGCCATTATTTCCCCAATAGTTGCCTTTTCTAACCTACACTTATGCCTAATAAAGGGGTCATCGTCGGTGCCCTCGGCTGGGATCGCACCACGACTACCTGCCTTTCATCAGTGTCCTCGGTTGGGCTCACCGTGACTGCACACTTATAGCTATACTTATCATTACAAAGGGCTCGTCACCTCGACTGCCCGTTTGTCCTCGGTGTCCTCGGTTGGGCTCACCGTGACTGCATACTTATAGCTATACTTATCATTACAGAGGGCTCGTCACCTCGACTGCCCGTTTGTCATCGGTGTCCTCGGTTGGGCTCACCGTGACTGCACACTTATAATTATACTTATCATTACAAAGGGCTTGTCACCTCGACTGCCCGTTTGTCCTCGGTGTCCTCGGTTGGGCTCACCGTGACTGCACACTTATAGCTAGTAAAGGTAGTCGAGAATCCCTATGAAACTTTGGCAGGTCACATTTTAACACCCTGCATGGGTGTGAACACTCATGTGGCTTCTGTGTAATCTCCGGGAATCCTCAGGGATGCCCTCAGCTCGAGATACACCACAAGGTAATTCAAA
Organism: Birgus latro; assembly: GCA_018397915.1. Lineage (NCBI taxonomy): Eukaryota > Metazoa > Arthropoda > Malacostraca > Decapoda > Coenobitidae > Birgus > Birgus latro. The sequence continues at coordinate 5,447 of JAGKTI010042196.1, forward strand.
CTCAGCCTCAGATTGTCTCTGCGGGGTCTCGGACTTCCCCCCATTAACCTACATTAATCTGCGGTGCACTTATAAGCTACAGTACATATGTATGTACAGACCCCAGACATAGTATGTCCTGTGGGGCCAACAAGCGAGACGTGAGGTCTTAGCAGCATAGTACTGACTGGGAACCAAGCTAGTTCTTGGATTGCTAAATCTCTTAGAACAGCACAGTCTTAGGGAACCCAGTGTACAACAGATACCCACATTAATCGTCATTCAGAAGGCGAGACATCAGGTCTGTGCCCACATTGTCACTTCCCTTGATGTACCTCACATGAAAGTTAAATTGCTGCAAATACAGTGTCCAGCGTGTCAACCTTGCATTAGCCGTCCTAGTTGTGCTGAGACTAGTGAGTGGCATATGATCAGTTTCCAAGGTAAATGCTGCTCCGTACAAATAATAGTAATATTTCTTAATACCATCAACCACAGCCAAGAGTTCCTTCTCCACAGTACTATAATTCCTCTCAGCGGGTTTTAGTTTATGGCTGTGATACGCCACTGGGAAAATTCCACCCTCCGATTCTTGCATCAGTACTGCACCTACTCCATCTTGTGAGGCGTCGGTACGCAGTACGAAAGGTTTATTGGAATTAGGAAGCTGTAAAATGGGCTCCTTACACAGCATGTTCTTGAGGGTGGTAAAGGATCTCTCTTGCGCTTCTCCCCATTCAATGGTATTTGGGGCATACTTCTGAAGCGTCTCGTGCAACGGCTGGGCAATGAGAGCAACATTGGGGATAAAACTTCTATAATACCCCGCTAAGCCGAGGAATGCCCTGACTTGTTTCTTGGTCACGGGTCTCGGCGCTTCCTTAACTTTTCTGATCTTAACGCCCTGACACCTGCAGCAATTGTTGCCAACGATATGTCCGAGGAACTCCACTTCACTGTGCGCAATCTTACACTTGCTAGGTTTCACAGTCATGTTGAAACTCTGGAGTCTACCGAAGACAATTTCCAAGAGTCTGAGGTGCTCCTCCAACGTGGCAGAATGGACAAGGACATCGTCAACGAACATTTCTACTCCTATGATACCATGGAGCACTTGTCTCATGGCTCGATTAAATACTGCTGGGGAATTGGTAAGTCCAAATGGAAGGACTTTGTACTGGTACAAACCCCAAGGAGTAGCAAAAGCGGTGAACTGACAACACTCGGGATGAAGGGGAATCTGGAAAAATCCCTTCGCTAAATTGAGCTTTGTGAAATATTGTGACCCTGCCAGCTTGGAGAAAATGGCAATATGGTCACCCATTGGCTCAGCATCCACTTTAGTAATTGTGTTTAGCCTCCTATAATCGCCACAAATCCTTATTCCTTCATCCTTCTTGCGGACTACTACCATTGGACTGCAGTATGGAGATGAGGACCTTTCAATGATACCTGCAGCCTCCATGTCGGCAATTTCCTTATCTACTGCGTCCAGTAGTGGGATGGGGATTGGATATGGCTTAACTTTTACAGGAGTATTGATGGTCAACTCACTCTTGTGACACTCAACCTTTGCGAGTCTAGGTTGGTCAGAGAAGACACCAGCATACCGACAGAGCAGTGACCTTATGACATTTTGGTCATCTAATGCTAAGTCAGTGTTAGGTAAGACTTCTCCGACAGTCTCCTCCTGCCGGGACTGAATGGTTAAGGGCTCGTCGTCAGTGTCCCCAGTTGGGATCACCACGACTGCCCCAGTTTCTTCTGATGGCTGGTCACTGTCTCTTAGAACAGGAAAAGCAGCTTCCTCAGAGTTTGGCTCATAATATTCCTTCAGCATATTAATGTGGAATATTTTCTGAAGATTCCCCATCTGGATTATGTAGTTGAGGTCTGAAACGCGCTCTACTACATCGTATGGACCCTTCCACTGTGCCGATAACTTGTTCTGGGCAGTGGGGAGTAACACCAGGCATTTATCATCTGGAGTAAACTTCTGAAGCTTTGCTTTCTTATCATAATAAGCCTTTTGAACTTCGCGCGCCTTGATCAATTCTTCCTTAGCTAACTCGCATGTCGACTGGAGGCGGTCAGCTAAATCAAGGACATAGGTGTAGGTGGTCTTAACTTCAGGGTCGGGTTCTTCATCGTCTCATAACTCTCGAAGGACTTGAAGTGGCCCACGGACTGACCTTCCATACACCAGTTCAAAAGATGAGAACTTCAAGGAGTGCTGTGGGGCTTCTCGATAAGCAAAAAGAAGAGGAGCAATGAACCGCGGCCATTCTTTTGGCTGTTCAACGGCCATGCGCTTCAGCATCTTCTTGAGAGTCCCACTGAACCTCTCACACAACCCGTTACACATGGGGTGGTAGGGCGTTGTTCGCAAGCCTCGGACTGATAACAACCTGAATGTTTCATTCATCATTGCAGAGGTGAACTGTGAACCCCGGTCGCTTAATACCTCCTTGGGAATACCTACTCGGCAGAACACCTCAATTAATGCCTCTGCAACAGTGACAGCCTCTATATTCTTAAGGGCCATGGCTTCAGGCCACCGTGTGCTGAAATCAACAATAGTGAGGATGTACTTTGATCCATCACTAGCCCTAGGAGTGATTGGCCCAACAATGTCAACTGCTACTCTCTCAAACGGTTCAGAGATTATAGGCAATGGCTTCAATGGCGCAGGATGGACACGCCCGCGGTCAGTGGTACGCTGACACACATCGCAGGAACGCACTAGCCTAGTTATTTCCTGTCCCATTCCTGGCCAGAAAAAGTCAGCATGAATGCGGTCAGAGGTTTTCCTTTGGCCCATGTGACCTCCCATCACTGAACAATGACCCAATTCGAACACTGCTCGGCGATACTTTGCAGGAACGACACTCTGCAGTCGAACCTCACCCTGGGGTGTTTGTGACTCACGGTACAGCCGTCCTCGCTTACGAAGGAACCTGGCTCGACCACCCCGTGAATACTTCATCACATTACCCTCCAGTTTCCTACGCACTGTGGCAAGCATCGGGTCTGACTGTTGCTCTTGGACAACGTCTTGACTGCGTATCAGATCTTGCGGCGTTGCAATGGTCAACGGGGTGACACGGTTTGGAGCCTTGGCCATGGCTCGTGTTACTGCAGCAGCCGAAGTCTGTAGCAACGTCTACGGCGCAACTATTTTTGATGCCTGGAATGTTACCTATAATAAGGTCAAAGGTTCTTGCATAACAACTGCAACTGCTGAACCTGTGTAAAAGGGAGATGCTACCTGGATACGTGCCTCAGGGAACAATCTCACTGATCCATCAATGACTCTAACTTGGGTGTGCCTACCTGTGTACTCCTCGGGTCGAACTAGACTCTGCTTAATGGAGCAACCTGAGGAACCATTGTCCCTCAGAACATTTACAGAAACTCCTCCCACAAACCCTGGCTGGACAAGAAAGGCACTGTTGCCAGTGAATGAGTCAGAGGAGGCAGTAGCTAGTCATTGATGAGACTGAGGAGCGTACGATGCGGCAAACGTAGTGCCCTGTGAACTATATATCTTAGGGGTCGTACCCGAACTAGATGCATGAGGAGCTGTACTCATCATCTGGGGAGCAGGAGCACTGACGGCCTGTGGAGGAGAGTTCACCGTCTCAAGGGGACTAGTGAACTGTGTAGGAGGAGCTGTGCTGGTGGGGACGGCACCATCGTGCGCTTGTTGAGGAATGAAGGCTGCATTCGCTTCTTGCCTCCGATACACTGGGGCTGGTGTCAAAAAGGTTTGTCCCGGTTGGCGATTGCATGGCTGATACTGCTGTTGTTTAGGGTACTGCTGCTGGTTGGGATACTTCTGCTGGTTAGGGTACTGCTTGTACCTCTTCCAGTCAGGTTTCTGTGTATTCTGCCCCTGGTTCTTCTGTGGCTTGTTTGGACCCTGGCCATTATTTTGAGAATGGCCTTGATGCTGGGGTTCAGTCTGAGATTGCTTCCCAGACTTAACGGTATCTTTCTTATTCCATGGCTGTTGCCTGCGAGTTTGGTACCCATACGCGGTAAAGAAAGCATCAGCCTTCTCTACCATTTCGAATGCATCCTTCACTTTGGACATCCTGAGCTGGGCCACAAGCTCAGCAGGCCACGACTTTTCCAGCTGTGTGCGCAGCACGAGGTCAATCATTCCCTCTCGTGTGCTGGGAGTCTCGTCCTTCTCCATCCATTTGCCTAAATATGCCGTGAGACGGTCAAGGAACTGAACGGCTGTCTCCTTTTCCTGGAGACGCGTCTTCATGAACTGACTTCTAGCATGTTCAACCGTAAGACCGTACGCTTTGATGAGTGCGGTCTTCATCATCTCATACATGAGATTATCTCCGCGAATTCTGTGGAGAATGTCAAGGGTGGGGCCCTCAAACAAGCTAAGGAACTGAAGCCGCTTAGCTGCCTCATCCAGATCGTACAGGTTTGCCATGTCTTCGAAACGAGCTATAAATGGCTCGATTCGCTCACCTTCCTTGTAAGAAGGAAGCTTAAGACATGGAGTTGCTAGAAAAGGTGCTGAGAGAGCAGAAGTGGAGCTTGGATTGGCTGCACCCAGTGTGCCTGAAGCCAAGGAGTCTCGCTTTAGTTTTAGAACTTCCAACTCGTGTTCACGTTCTCTCTCTCGCTTCCCACGTTCACGTTCCTCACGTGCCTCGCGCTCAGCACGCTCGTGTTCACGTGCTTGGCGCTC